>ML986603.1:381560-432869 GCA_010094045.1 Lojkania enalia
TAATAGAATTAATAGAATATTTCTAATCCTAACTCTAATAGGGCTTAAATTTATATAGGATCTAATACGGGGATATTCTAATAGTTATATAAGATAGAGTTGTTTATACTCAGTTAATTATAGATAATAGAAAACTCTAGTTATTCTAGTAGAAGGATACGAAAGAGCGCAGTCTCTAATTAATATACTTATTTATAATCTCTATCTATCCGTTAGTTTCTTTATAATAAGTAGTAGATAGTTTAATCTTTATACCTAAGATATAGTAGAATTTAGACTAGAAACTAGATATAAACTAAGATTTTTAGTCTAAAATAATAGTTTCGGGCGTATAGCTAAAGCGGTATACCTATTAAATAAATAATTCGGCTATTCCCCTTACATTAATTATATAATAGTAGGGGATAGATACTACTTATTTAGACAGGTAATTAATTACTACTATAATCTAATTATATCTAGACTTATCTATAGAGAAATCCTTAAAGTTAATATATAGGTACTATATTAGTTAATTTAGTATAGGAAGTAGGTAGATAAAACCTAGGGTTCGGGTTTATATTAGATAAACTTTATAGTATAGGATATAATTCTATATATATCGTTTATAAGTAGCCTCTATACCCTTCTAGTAGTATTTCTAGGATAGTAACTAATAGGTTTTAGTAGCACTTAAGTATACGGAGGATACTTAGTTATAAGCCTCTTATATAAGTTACGTATAAAGGCCTAAATCTAATAGAATATATAAGCGATTATTGTAGAGGAGTAGTCTATTCTCTATCTAATACTTATAGAGTAGAAGTATATATTTCTATATAAAGGAAGCTTAATTTTCTTATAGTAATATATTAATTAACTCTAGAGAGTTTAGTAATATAACTTACTCCTAGCCTTTAATAACATTTAGTATAGCCGCTTAAATTATTATTTAAGTAATATAGAACTAGGTTAATTTAGTATTAATTTAGGGGTAAAGTTAATACAGTCCGAGTAGGACTCTTAACCAGTTATTAGTTTAAGCTACTTTTAAGTTTTCTATATCTTATTTATAATAACTAAAAATATCTACTCTAGTATTATTCTTATCTAGAGTATACTTAATTCAGAACTAATACTAAGCTAATTCCTCGGTCTAATAAACTTAACAAGTATTAAGTACCTTTATAGTTATAAAATATTCGAGTAAGCAATAATTAGTATATACTAGAGTTCTAGTAGCTACTAAAATAAGTTCTACCCTCTATTATTTAAACATAGTGATAATTGTAAATAGTTTCTTATTATAGATCTTTTAGTTCAGTTCTAAACCGGATAGAACCTTACTATAGAATACTATAGAATACTATTTTCTATTAGAATATTTCTATAATAGTACTTTTATAACTACTCTATTAGAGGTATTAGTTTCTATTTTTATTTCTAATGTAGGGTTAAAGTAGTAGAGAGTAGGTATATTTAACAGGGCTGACTTCAATTTTTTAAAGGTAATATTACATTTTAAAGTTTATATAAAAGAGGTTATAGGGCTCTATAGTATAATAATTAGCTTTATAACACGCGAGAATTCCGGTATAAACTATTAGTAGAATCTAGTAAAACCTAAGAAGGATTTTACACCTATTATAGTAGTAGATAGCTGCTAGTTATATAGTACTTCTACCTTCTCTAGATTAATCTTAAGACCTTTATTTAAGAGGATATAGCTAAAGTATTTAGTTTAGGTAATATAGAATTCGCTCTTCTTAATATTAACTTATAACTCTACTTAATATAATCTCTCAAGAACTTTCTTAACGTAGATAGCATGTGTTACCTCGTCTTTAGAGTAGATAAGAATATTATCTAGGTAAACAATATAGAAGTTATTTAGGTAGTTAATTAGTACATCGTTTATATAGTACTAGTAAGTTACTAGGCTATTATATAATCTAAAAGGTAGAACTTTATACTTATAAGTTCTATATCGAATCTAAAAGGTAGTATATTCTTTAAAACTAGGGTCTATTTTAATCTTATTAAAGGCCGCGCAAATATTAAATTTAGTAAAGATTACTACTTTAGTAGGCCTAAATAAGAGTTTATCTATATATAGTATCAGATATATATCTTTATAGGTAAGAGTATTAAGTTTATAATAATCTATATAAATATATAGATTGCTATTAAGTTTACAGATATAAAGGATTAGAAATATAAAGAGGCTCCGACTCTACTTAATATACTTATACTATAGATTATCTATAATATACTTTTTAGTTACCTCCAGCTTCTTAATATTCTACTTATATAACAGGCTATAACTATTAGAGAGGGGTTCCGTAAAGATAATTTTATAATTATAAGAGCGGTATTCTAGTAATTAATAAGCTGTAGTTTTACTAAATATATCCTAATACCTATAGTATTTAGATAGTAATCGGAGATTTACTAGTACTTTATTTTCAGCCTTATCTTCTAGCTCTAGGGCTTACTTATCTTTAATTAGCTATTTAATTTTGTATAGAGATGTAGAGAAAAACTTATTCTCTTTCCTCTTTATATTAAAGTAGAAAGTATTAGCTAAAATAAGAGTAATAATAGAAGAATAGACTTTCTTTAGATTAGATTTAGACTTTATTTTATACGGGCGTATAAGAGCTCTAAGCTTATTTAGACTATAAGCTATAAGAGACTAATATAATTTTAGTAGTCTTAGTAGACCTTTAATATAATAGATAGTTAAACTCTAAGACTACTAATACTAGTTCTTTTCCTATAGAGCGTCGCGTTACTAGATATCTAGCTTTACTTTCTTATTACGTGCTAGCTAAGTTAATTATATAAGAAGAGGAGGTGAAGGATTATAAGTAGTAGGATACTTAGAGAGTTATATAATCCGATTTTTATCCGTATCTAGTAGGAGTTGAAAATAATATAACTATTTAATACTAATAATATAATCCTAAATACCTAGATCTATAATAATAAATAGGTAGTTTTAGATAGTTCTCCTATTAATTCGTAGGTATAAGTAGATATACTAATTAACTAGGGTTTAGATTCGGTTCTAAAAACCTTTAATAGTAATTTTAAAGGGTAAATACTATATTAATATATATAGAGTTTAAGAGAATAATTTAACTACTATAAAATTAAGGAATAGAAAGCCTTAGGTGCTAGTATTAATAAAGGTGTTTAGTTGTATACTAACACCTTTTAAATATAGAATAGTAGGGATTTAGAAATACTTTTCTCCAAATAAATATAACAAATCAATATTTAATAAGTTATACTTACTTAAGTCTAGAACGGAGAATTTTCCCAGGCGTCTCTATTTCCCACCTAAGAACTATCTAGGTAGTACTTATTTACGTCTAAAAACTCTTCTTTTTTAATCTTCTTTTATTTAACTTCTATCTCTTATATTTTAAAAACTGTATATTTATTTATAAAGTATTCTAATTTACTATAATTATAGTAATTACTTAAAATTGTATACCTTTCAGGTATAGAAGTCTTATTAGGTTATTAGAGAGCGATTATAATAGAACGAGGTATTAATACTAGGGTAGATTAGGGTAGTATTAGATTGTAGGTTACTTTAGATAAACTCTTAGAAACCTTCTAGTACTAATTTAAATTTATTTTAGCTATAACTTATAAGCTAGTAGTTTATTCTAGAAGGTTAAAAATACTCCTCTTTTTTATATCGTAGGCTGTTAAATAGGCGACTATAGCGTTAAAAGAGCCTTTTTATATAAGCTTAAAGCTAAGGTTTAATATCTTTAAACTGGGGAGAATCTTATTCTATAGGTAGAAGAACTACTTAGATTAGGGTACGGATCCTCTAATAGTTATACTAATAAAGCGAGCTTTAAAAGTTGGGAATACTTCTCCCTTATTTATCTTTAAGATCTAAAACGCCTATTACGTCTTTATCTCTTTATTATCTATAATAAAATACGATTATAAAAGTAAAATTATTTCTTTAGTATTCTTAAACTAATACTAGTCTAATTTAGCTAGGTATTTTAACTCTAGATACCCTTTCGCAGTACTAGAGGTATATTTCTATACTAATACTATACGTATATACTCTATCTAATAGTAATTTATATTAATCTTAAGTTAGTCTAGAATTAAGACTTACTATTATTTAAATATAAGTTTATTACTATCTATAAGATTTTTAATCTTAGGCGTATATTTAGTAAGGTAGACTTAAGGGGGTTTAGGGGTAGCTAAGAAGTTTCTTACTAGGGGAGTTATAAAAGTTTTTTAGTATATTATTAGTTCTAATTTAGTAGTTTATAGAGGTTAATTAAAACTAATAGTTCTCTATTATATTAAGCATACAATCTCCTCCTATAAAATTGTAATTTATTCCTTAAGGGTTAGTTTACTCTAATTTCCCTCTAAATTAGATAGATTCTTTATTATAGGCCTTATAGAGAGGGGTCCGCCTATTACAGGGCCCCCTATAAGAGGTAACAGTTGTTCTATACATATAGATAGAAGTTTACTCTTACTATAACTTATATATATATTAGTTCTAGTATAGAAATTAGAAGGTAAATTATAGTTAGATATTAGCGGTTATCTCTAATTCTGATAGATTATTAGTAGTCTCTAAGTTTCTACCTAGGTATACTCTATATAGCTTTTCTAAAGGCAATCCTAATTATAGGGGATAGGAAGTTCTAAACTTAAAGGCTTTAGTTAATAGAAGATCTCTAAAATCCTATCTAGGTAACTAAATAATTTAATATAATAGTATATAAGTATTATAACCTAAACTAAATTAGGCGTATTTTAAACTTAGATATATTTAAATAAACAATCAATACGATATTATTAAAGAGGCTATTACTAGTAGTATTAAGTTCTTCTATATAATATAATAGTATAGGTAAGATAATAGGTCCGAATATAGTACGAATCTACTTAGAAGTATATAGAAGTATATAGGGGATTAGGAACCTAAGAATTCTATTAATACCTATAGGCCTTATATAAAAGGATATAGAAGAACTACTAAGCTACTTATAAGGGAGTATACAACTATATATAGAAGGGAAAAGGGGTAGAACTAGGGGTAGAATAAGATAAACGAAAAGCTTTAGGATAAGGTTGTATATAAAGCTTTTCATAGAACGATTTCTTTATATTATTACAATATTTAGACCTATTATCTTACCTACACCGTTATAATTAGCTTATAAGGTACTTATACTAGTAAAGCCTATACTAGTAAAATATTACTATTACTCTAGAAGTAAGTTATTATAGGTTTTTATTATAGTTATATATTAATAGAATATAGCTATTATATTTCGACAGATTAAATAATATTAAAAAAGTATTAAACTTCTCCTTTAAAAGCTCTCTTTTTTATAGCTAATCTATAAAATTACTATTATAGTTTAGAAGAATACTTATAATAGTAAGATATATTAATAATAAAGTATAATTAAGGCTCTCTAAGAGTTTATTAAAGCTTTTCTTATTAGGTTCTTTAAAGGTATATTATTTTTTATATAATTTATACTATATAATACTAACTATACTAGACTATAATATAAATATAATTTATATAAAGTAGGTTACTATTTAAAATAAGAATATATATTTAGTAAAGTAATACTATAAGAAGTTTAGTCTTCTATTAGATTAGAGTTATAATCTCTAGGTAGTCTTAGACTTAGAAAAAACTACTTTAAATAAAACTAGTTCTCTACTATAATAATTTATAGTAATAAATATTTAATATATAATATATAATAAATATATAATATATAATATATAATAAATATATAATATATAATATATAATAAATATATAATATATAATTATTTCCTATAATTATAGAGGAACCCTATAGGGTACCCCTACCTTAACCTTATACCCCAGCGCCAAGAACCCTACCCTAACCTTAACCTCAATGCTAAGAACCCCTACCTAACCTATACCCCAGCACCAAGAACCCCGAACCCAACCTCAACCTAGGTAAGGTACTATATATCCTATTTACCAGCCTAAACTATATATAGATAGTAACTAGGTTCTTAGATTTTACGCGCTGTAAATAGAACTTACAATTCTACTTTACCTAGAACTCTTTCTAGTAGTTAACAAAGCGTAATACCCAGTACTAGCCTGTAAGTTTAGGAGGGGGCTACTTACTGCGAGTAGTAAAACATCTACTATTCGTCGTACGTCGATAATCTAGAGTAGAAATCTGTGTTAGTCGAAGTCTAGGATCTATTAAATAAGGGACTGCTCTTTAGTAGGGTATAGCTTTCGGTTAACTGACGTTATCTTGCTCTTAGGGTGGATACCTTGGAAGCGCGTCTGTAGGGTCGATCTTAGTATACTATAGGCCTTTACTAAGGCGCGGAGAGACTGACGCGTATTAGATTAGTAAGATGCTATAGCTAGAGCTAATCGACCTTCTTTAGAAGGCAATTGGCCTTGCTGGTGTTGAGGCATAGATAATATAGTAGGCGGGATTTACGCGTTTTGGTGGGGTGGCCAGCTTACTGATAAAACACGTTATGGCCGATTGCTAAGTCATAGTGCAGACGGAAGGTAAATTTGCTGGGTAGACTGCATATGTTAAGATCTGAGAATTGCGTGAACACCTAGACTATGCTGGTAGGGGACAGCCGACCCACTCCGGCACCGCCCTTTGTGAGAGTTGAAAGTAGTAGAAATGGGCTCTGTAACTAGCGCGAGGGTGGCCTTGCGAGCCGCATTGCTGAGTCATCATAGCGCTACGGCCACAGGACTACTGCTGCTCTGCCCCGCGTCTTAGTAAACAAACACCACAATAACTTATAATACTTAACGGCACCCCGAGGCAAATTCCGCTTCGTTGCGATTGTCTCTGCCAGCCACAATATCGAATCAGACGTTGATATCTGGATTAATAAGGCTACCGCTATGCCGCAGGAGATGTATTGTTCCTGGTTTGCCCTAACCTGCACCGTCGCCGACAACCCTTAGCACGTCTAATCACTCTCTTCTTCCCACCGTTGATGACCATAAAGAAAATCTAAGGCCCGCGGAGAGGTGTTGTATGATGAAATCTAGTTAGGCAGGTGGCGATGACACTCCTCGCCCTTCCAAACGCCGCCGTGATCTCAGTGACACACCCGTGTTATCTGCGCCCGCACCCCCGGCCAAGAGCGATTCCATCTCTAATTGAGCTCCGCAATCGAGTCGCATTGTAGTAGATGCTTAAGTCCCGTCAAACAGCTTCGGATTCTCGAAAATTTTAACAAGCAGTCTACCATGTTTTGCAACTTTGACGACGATGTAGAAGAAGAGGAGGTAGAGAATGTCATAACCATGCAAACAGCCATTCAAAGATTTGCAGATGGGATTGAGGTCCTCGGATATGAAAATAGCGACTTTGGTGGGATTCCTGCGCTCATAGAAAGTCATGGACCCCTCTCGTAGTTGGACAATATTCGTCTCCAATACCCTTGGGCGAACGAGCCACAACGTCATAGTGCATATGGATCAACGCCTTCAATATACAAAGTTGTTGAGATTGTGGTGGAGGTGCGTCAGGATGATTGGAATACGGAAATCCATCTACTGCTACTTAAGCTTGCACTCAAAACCTCCGTTAACAGGGGGCCTTAGATATACATAATGTGTAAGCACTGCATTGGATGCTACGTGCAGGCTGACCTCACTTGAGTAAATCTGCAAGGATCGAACCCTCATGCCTTACGCGCGAGCGTCTTCCAGGATATGTCGTTTACTACGTTATTACCCTCAACCCTAACGTCGACATCGCCGACGCCTAGCCTACCCTTCCTCCACTATCTGGTGCGGCTTCTAAGTCTTGGAACCATAAAACTAGACTCCGTCATAACCATATCGCCATTAACATTGAAACTAAAGGGCCAATAAAATCGTGGACAGATGGCAAGTCTTAGACTGCGGTCTGGGTAGGTGCGTGACTGAAACGGCTCAAATTGCTCTGGAGAGATAAGCATCCTGAAACTCGGAGAGAGTAGATGTTGCTACAATCGCTGGTGCTTCCGATCCTGATTGTACAGGGGCATTGGCACTTTCTGATTATTCCTAGAGGCGCAGAGAAATTGATAGTAAAGGATCAAATCAATATTAGAAACACGAGAACTTGCTATGCGATGAAGGTAGTGGCGGTTCTACGCTGGCTGGTGGACTAGGCAAAGAGAGTATGGCGACCGTGGTTTGTGTCATTGATATGTCAGGGTGTAGGTTGAGCTAACCTTCACCGATTGCATGCATTCAAAGTTGCTCCAACGATATACTCACCGGGTTTTACTTGCCTGAACTGTGCCTCACAGTCCAGGATTCCATATGGTTCAAAATTGAACCAAGGCTTCATTGGCTAGCCAAACCCATGTGCCAGTTCTAGACTTGTACGAGCCCCAAGTCAGCACTCAGAATACTACATAGAATATGGTCTCCGCTGCTATATAATACGTGCTAATCTTCGGTTGTTACTAGCTGTGCAGGGGCCCCATTCTGGTCCCGCAGTGGATCGGGTGACGGTGGATCTACCCGAGATGTGATCAAAAGCGTAGCCTAAGGCTATATCGGAAACTTCTTGGCGCCACCGCATTCAGTAGCAACAACGCGCTTAAACTGTACTCGTCATTCCTGTTCCGAGACATTCAACGCCTCTCACGCAAATCAACCCTATGGCCGGGGTGGGTCGACTTTGCTCACTCCTACTGGTGACGAGTTTAGAATATTTTATGGCTCAATTACCTGCTGTAAATACTGCTAGTTATGCGGCCACTGTACCTGGCCCTAGCGAATTCGAAGTGCGGGATTTGGATCGCCCCACAGCCCAACGCCGTCGGCTGTCGCAACACTATGCTTGCCCATATACCGGGTATAAGGGAAAGCCAACATGGCAGCAAGCATGATATTTGAATCGGCATTGCCATCGCGTCTCTCATACGGTAGTTGAGTTCGTTCACGATATCGGCCGTAGAAGTGAAGTCAGACACGAAGCTAGCTCGCGAGGCTTAAAGGACAAACGAGGAAACAAGATCGTAGTGTTAGCATGCTGTTGACTGGAAAAATATCTGATGATAGACTAGCTTCTACCTTGATTGTGGGTTATATAGACATAGACTATGGACGGCTTTACGTTTTCGCGGTTATATATAAGGAGACGTATACTTGACGCCTATGGGCTGCTTTTGTTGTTCACCAACGATATGTTCTCACGATAGCCATGCTTCATTTGGAGCACCATTCCACGATCGGCTGGGAAAGAGAGACGAGAAGTAGTTTCTAGGCTATACCCTACCACCACATCCACCAAGGTCGAGTTTGTGGGATTATTAAGGGCAGCGGGTTATCCATTGGTCTTCGGAGCCAGGCCTTAAACTGTATCAGTATAGTATTTGGAGAAGGGTCGCCTGCCCTAGGTTGCAGCCTTCCATCCAAATTCTGCAAGGTGTCTAGCTCGAAGTTCACCCATGCCATGAGCAGTTCAGTCTCTAATCTATCCAGAGGATCCTCTAGTATTTCATTCTCGGTAGCAACGGCTGCTATTCGGCTTCGTCCAAATCTGCGGATCCATTCTAGCCATGTCTCCGTTCTATGTGGGAGCCGCCATCGCCAGGCGTCATCGACAAACTCCGGATCGATGCCATCGAACGATGAGTTCTTCATTATTTTTATTTTAATTAAGCTTCGAACTGTTGAGTGCATCCTTTCCCCCGAGGCTATGTCGTCCTGCTGCCCATCGTTATCCCGCCGATATAGTCCTTCCTTGTTCCAAAATTCGGCTCTTGGTGTTCGGCGGCTAGAACCGGCGAGACGATAGCACATGTCCATTGGATCTTCGACCGGGAGAAGATCTACCAAACACTTGTTGTTAGTAAGATATTTGGAAGGATCAAATCGAGAATACATAGATAGAGGTCTCTTACGGCGATTTATTCGGCGACCCGATGCGGGACTAACAACCCAGCTCAACTTTGTGGGCGATGGATCACAAAAGCTTCTCCCATCAAAGGTCACAAACCTCTTAAGCTTTGTTATAACCCAGGCGAGGGCAATATGTGCAAGTGCCTCTTTAGGGTTCCCACCACCAACATCTGCATGGTAGCCTAGGAACCAGCATTGTTCAAGATGACCACCCGCCAGTGGGGCGTCAGGGAAACGCCAAACGAGTGGATGGAAGTGATAGCGGTGTTCGTCCAGTGATAAGGCCTGAAATGCATTCTCAATTCGTTCGCACAAATCGGAATGCACAAAACTAGGGCCTCCGGGACGTTGCCGACCAAACATGCTCGGCCAAGGAACGCCGATTGAGCTCACGGTGTCCCATACGGCGCAAGCTTTAATGCGAACATTGGTGTATAGGTGACTTTCAACCACAGTCCAACGGCTATCTTCCGTCTTTTGGTTTCTCCAAAGGTCGTATAGTTCATGCACATAGTAGAGACCGTTCTTCTTTAGGACTCCTACCTCCAGGATAAGGTCTGCGAGGCACCGAACTGCAAAAGCTCCTCTAGAGAAACCAATCAGAATGATCTGGTCCTCCCGCTCCTTGTTGTAGTTGTGGCAGATGAAGCCGTAGGCTTGGAGGAGCATGCGGTCAAGTCCTAGTTATAGCTGCCCGTCAGCCGGGGTTTTCTTCGTAGATGAGGTTCTTTGTGCACGTACCTTTACCGACAGCTTGATTCCACTTGTTACTGGGCCATAAATTCGCATCGTCGCTCCCAATTCCAGGCAGGTAGTAGACCAATTGCCGGTTTCCATTGTCATCGTTCTGCGCGATGGATCGTGAGATTCGTGATACATTAGTCAGAGGCTGCGTTGCAATGTACTCAGAGCAAGCTGTGCCGTCGCAGCAGACAATGAGTTTTATGGGAGCAGAGTTCTGAGGGCAGGCCATTGGACTGGAGCTGGAGTAACCGACAGGCTCCCCTCTTCGATCTTGCTATAGCGGTAATCGGCAGCATTGTACATTTGATACTGCCAGTAATCTGCTCCGCCCGCTATACGCGTGTGTTGGTTCACAAGAGAGATAAGCCGTGTAATTCGATAGCGGGGGCCTGGGTGGCCCCGAACCTCAAGCGGCTTAGGTGGGGGGAGAGGGGTTGTCCTGTAGAGAAGGTCAGTCAATTAATTGCAGCCACGTCAGCCGAGCTCTGCACATGGTGGTTCGCATGCATCTACCATGTACTGAGGCCCGTGTATGCTGTCTGCAGGTGGCGGGGTGTCTGACCAACCACGGGAATTTCCTGACGGTTCCGCCTGGTTTGATGTCCTCGCTGAACTAGACTTTTACATGACATGGCGGGGAATGGGGGATGGCTCACCAATTATGAGCCTCGCCCAAGCACGAAGGATGACTCACGTACTCTGTGCTGAGACGTCTCAAAAGTCTGTGTCATGTTCGAGCATGGTAATAGTTTACTCATTGAAATCTCTTTTAAACAATACGACTATCGTCGGCCTACAGCATGTGGCGCAGGCTGTGGCGATGGTGGTATTCGACCGCGTACAACCCAAATGAACTACCTTCAACCCAAGCCCAAAAAGGCCTTGTCTATCTTGAATCGCGCGATCCGAAGCTAGCGTCAGGACGTACTTTCGAGTAGGGTGTCTTCCTGTTTCGTCGTTAAGCTAGTCTTCCTTTTTGCCATTCTCTTGCAGCCTATTAGCCCAGCTAACTAATGTATACGCACAATACTAATGCTACTTAGTATCGTGTTCCTTCCTGAGTTCACGGAAGGCTGCGACGAATTACGGGAAGGGGCGGCCTGGCCACTGACGGTTTTACCGAAAGAGTTCCCCGAGGCCAAGATTACTGTCTATACATACAATATCACGGATGTGAAGGGTCTGTGTGACATTTTGGACCAGGGAAGGTTGCAAAAATGCGCAGAAGACCTATTGAGCAAGTTCGCTCTGTTCAGGAACCCTTCCAGCGAGGGTTTAAGTACTCAGCCTATCATCTTTTTTGCTCATGGCTTCGGGGGTTTAGTTTATGAACAGGTGAGCTCAAAAGCTGCTGGAGTCTGAGATATACGGCCGGTAAACTAACGTGCACAATGCTTCAGGCTGTGAAGATGGCAGGTGAAGCCGGACAGTCTGGGCCGCCTCAGCCACGGTTCAACTGGCCCCTCACACCTCAACACACCGTCTTCCTTCTCGACACGCCTCATTTTGGCGCCGGCCTTGCAGAGTGGGCTATTATGTGCGCAAGACGTCTCGGGATTAGCCAGCAGCAGCCGTGGACAGAACTTTCTGGGGCGTTGAATACAATTACAGATATGCAGGCCGCGTTTCGAACCACTATACGAGAATCAGTGCATATCAGAATCGGTGGCTGCTTCGCAACGATGCCAGATGTTAGCAACAAGCTTGTGGGTGCATAAACTCCGAGTGAGAACCGAGATGCAAGTAGTGACTTGATTGTAGATGTTGTCCCCAGAATGGGCCATCCTCCCCGACTTCGAAGCCATCCCTGTAGCTAGTAGCCATTTCGACATGATGAGAGTCCGAACAAATGATAAGGCTATGAGAGAAATTTTGGACCTGTCTCGCATGTGGATAGATGAGCTAGTTGAAGGGACTGCTCGCTTTACACCAAGCGGCTATAATCCCCGCGAGGTACTTGAAAGGGTATTTGAATTCTCTGAATCTCATGAATCGCGGTCAATCGTGAAACAGAAGCTATTACCCCATTCATAAGTGGAAAACGGTCCGCTGACTGAGAATCGCAGGCTGTGAATAGCACAGAGCAGCCAACCAAGGACAAGTTCATTAAAAAGGTTGCCAAATGTATCGAAGATAGTTTCGTACTAAATTTCTTCTTTGGAGTGAATGCAGACTTTATACGAGACTTAGCCTGGAAGGCTGCCGACTTAGAGGAGGACCCGAACACGGCCCTCGGCGACAAAGACGTTTTGCCTCACATGATCAAGGTGTCTTTGCATCAACAAGTTATCTACTGTGGTAAGTCGTCTCGAGTACAAGCGCAGTATTCACAGTTTCCTTATTTGCTCAAACCTAACAACCCCATAGATGACAGTAGCTCAATGGCGCAAGACGACCATTGGTATTACCAGAAGAAACTCGTCGAACAAATTACTAAGATCACAACGCGGATCCTCCCCGAGGGTGAAGGTGTTGCGCTGCGCTTCATCAACCAGAATGTGCGCGGCTCCTCCAATCTCACCCTCGAGGATATTGTAGAGATCATGGATAACATGCGGCCCGGGGGCAATTCTATGATTGGCACAAACCTAAGATCTAAAATCCTAGAGCCGCTAGTCTATAGCAAGATCAATGCTAAAAACCTCGAAAGGCCGCTGCTCATCTTTATCATCACTGACGGCGCACCTCAGGGTGAAAGAAAGTTAGAGCTTTTTCACGCTATCTTGGAGTGCAGTGAAAGGCTACAAGAGGCTAGATACCCTCGCGGAAGTGCGTGCCTCATACTCAATTCTCTCTTTCCGGCCTAGTAGCCTTCCCGCAGTGTCATCTGCTGACCATATCAATCCACAGGTGTGAAGTTTATGATTGGCCAGATTGGGTCAGACCCAGAAGCTACGAACTTTCTAGAATCCTTAAGACGCAATACGGATATTGGCCCAGAAGTTTTCGTTACTACGGGTAGGCCCCCTGTCCAGCTTCATACACCAAATATCATATTTACTAACACATTGAAGATAAGCTTGATGCAAATTTTGCAGCCTTGCACGGAAATGATCGAGAGCTAGACCGATGGGTGAGCATTAGCTTTGTTCCTCTACTCTGGGTTCTATCACTAGTTGCGGTGTTGCTAATTTGTTCTCTTTTTTAGCTAATTGAGACCTTGTTCTCACCCTTTGAGGAGCCTGAAACTAAGAAGTACTAAAATGCATGGCTTGACATCTGTTGACTTTGCGGTCTATTGGTGGATTATGGTGTTGGCACTATATATCCAACCCCAGGCTGCAAAGCAGGAAGTTAAGAGTGTTAAAGAGCGCTATCTGACTTTCAGCCGCACATATATTTGTTGGTGGACAACTAAATTAGGATGGTCGATTCATTTTGTTCTCTCGAACTACAGTCTAGTGCTCTATTTACGTATTGTCACATTACTACATATGCATTATGGGCTAATGGATATTTCAGTACCTCTAGCTTCTTAATGTCTGAGATCTATTACATCTCTTGCTATGTACCAGTAGGTTCTTCCAGGCAGAACCCTAACATTGTCACGGCTTTGCATACATAGTAGTTTGGGATCAATCTAACAATCGAAACATTGCGCCTTTTTTGCACTGTTAGCGCAGTGAGAGAAATTGGGCACATCCATTCTGTTACAGGCCATTATTATCCATCAGTATCTCAGAACCGTCCGTGTCCCAAAACCGCTAGTATCTATGACCGTCAACACTGCCCTACCATTCTCCTTCCTCTAGACCCTTTATGGATTGACCTTCTGTGTCTAAAGGGATTCGTGGACTGGTTCTATGTAGTCTCTGGGGATTTATTGTGTAGAGACGGTTTAATAGCGTGATGGTGTTTCCGTGGGAAACGTGATTGTTCAGCCAGAGGTTGGTGATCAAGCTATGCACGAAGTAGTTCAAAACGTGTAAAACTCATATATTCGGGGAAAGTCTAGGAAGATCGTCCGGGTGCGGGACACTTAATCGACTGGGTCTTCTGTAGCAAAAACATGTAGTGAATAATGGTCTTGCGCAAATATATGTGAATTGGAAATACTAACCTAGATTAGTACGTAATTGGAAAAGGTGTGGTCCATCGCTTTATTTTATTTAACTCTCACCCTTCTTAAACGATTCAAGAATTTGACGTTATCGTAATCATTAAAGGGGCACTTAAATGTATGAAGAAGCCGAGCTCGGAGCTGGCAACTTTTATCAGCAGAACGGACATCGGAAAGATTTAACGTTACAGTAAGCAGCAATGGATGGACTATAGCAGGTACAACACTAGACTCGGGCAAGCTGCCTCGCTAGCGCTCTCGACTGCAAGCGTTTAAAGATATTCAAAGCAAGATTACTATCCAAGATATTGTGCCAGCCGTCGTGCTAAATTTATGCTAATACCGGTTCTAGCGGTCGCTGGTAAAAGACCCGTGTAGCGTCTACTTACACGTTTCAGAAGACAAGGTTACCAGTACGTGCTCACCGGATCAATCCTTACGAAGTCTCTCAGTGTTCTTCGGATTGGCCTATTTAATGGGGTTATTTATGTGTTAATTTTATCCTTTGATTCTATTTAAGAGATCAAATATGACTTCCCCTTGACTACGACAGGTCTATCTTACTTTCATCTCGGACTTGATAGCCTCCTGGGGTGAGCAATCAGTCCACGGATCTCTAGGTATTTTATTCCTCTATAGTCTCATATTGATCCTCCCATTCTAGAAGTCTCCTAAGCATTCGTTTCCGGCTGTATCTGTACCAGGAGAAATAATAGTCCACGTACGTCGTGACAATCCGATATAGAGTACATGTGCATTTCGACACAGCTATAGATGAGATTTTGTACTTGATGCAGGATCCACTTTACCCATATAAAGAACCGTGCAAACTCCGGTTCGACCCAGACGAAGGTATCACACTGCAATGTGTCAAACGAAATGCATAAGACTAATATTCAGAACCTTCAGGATGTTGAGTGTAATTTCGCGTTAGAGAATAATGGTTTGACGTAGCTTCCACGCTATTTCTCTCTAGCAGCGGCTGAATTCAATTATCCACAGAGGGGTAATCTGGATATAGTATTGTGTAGTTCATCATTAAGCAAAACTCGACGCTCCAAAAGACATCAAAATCACTGGAGAACCATCTAGACAAGTGCATCCAAGGTCAAAAATTACATTTCCCCTAGGGCAGCACTGTCGTTAGAAACTTCTCGCTGCATGAATGCTAGTATTTCTGTTTGGAACGAGAAGTTTCAATACACATGGATGTGATTAGCAATAGATAGCCGGCATTGTATGGCTAGACACTGAGAGCGATTTAGGTCGGGATGAATATGTCCCCTAGTAGAACTCTGCTCTTCATTGCGAGAGCTACGAAACTCAGTTCATCCCTACCATTCAGCATCGTCCCGGTGCCGGTTCAAGTGGCTAACACCGGTCCGAGTTCGTTGACACAAAGCCTAGGACACTGATATAATCAGACGAGAATTGGATGCGGATGACGACGTGGAGAAGAAATCTGGTAAATAGAAAGGACTCTTAAGAGCCTACTTGATCCCTCCCCTGTTCACGTACGCTGGCATAAGGCGCAAGGCCTGGCTAAAGAAATAACTTGATAATTATTAAATTTCTCTGCGCTGGCTTCCGTGTAACTTGTGCGTTAATGCAAGATCAGCAGCAAAAGACTGTAGGACACTAAAACCGCAAAATTTCATTGTTTAATGAAACTCAAAGGCTGGGCGCTAAGTAAGCCGAGGGCGGTGGAAAAGTGTTCTAATTACTTAGATGTAGAGCAAATGACAGTATCAGTATCCCTACTTGCCGAATTTACAATATACAAAACTTTTACTTATCTTATTACCTCCTTTTCCCTCGTAAACCAGCCTTCTACCTTTGTGGCCAATTCCATATCTCATTCCACCGCTTAGAGCTAAGTTTCACCGGACCATTGAACCTGCCAAACCGCGGCGGTCCTGTTCCTGGCTCTGGCAGACACACCCACTCCCGAATGCATCCAGGAACTTCCTGTTTACTATGACTGACACATAGAAATGCCTGGTGATCTTGTAACCCAGGAACTACAGCCTCTCCTTTCTTCGCGATCTCGCTCTCTACGGGCCTAGGACCACCTTCCGTATAATGCAACGCCATGCTATCACCTTTGCTCAGGAACAGCAAGCAGGCGTCCCGTGTAAGGTCATCCATGCCGCTAAATGCCTCGTCTAAGATTACGATATCTGGATTGCGGATCGTGGCTCGTAGGAAAAGGAGGACGCGTTGGGCGGAGAAGGATATTTCACCAAACATGAAGTGCGTCGCCCAGTCTAGATTGCCGCTAGAGGTTTCGCTATCTTTGAGAAGAGGGTTGAGTTCGGCCTCGAACCATTTTAGGCATGCATTGACACGTTTGGAAGCTTCGTCTGTGAGTCGAGGTTTCGTGATGGGCGTGTCGCTCCATGCTGATTCTAATGTTCGCCTTATGGAAAGATGTTTGGGGAAAAGAGCATGGACTTCGGGAGAAGAATGGCCCATGCGAGATTGAATGTCGAAGATTGTTATACCGGGTGTGCCCGGAGAAGGAAGTCGTGAGCGTTGGAAGATGCGAACGGGCGCGGAGTAGGTCTGAGGGTGGTCAGAAGTAACAAGACTAAGGAATGTTGTCTTTCCAGAACCATTCGCTCCAAAGATGCCCCATCGTTCGCCTCGTCGGATGGTGCACCACAGACCATCTTTCTTAAATCCATCAACGTCTTGCTGCCAGTCGCCAAGAACGGCATTAGCACCGTACTTTATGCGTACACCTTCCATTTCCACCACCGGTTCGCCAACGGTAGGTTCCGAATCATCGAACTTCTCATACCCATCCTGACTCAAGACTGGACCGCTAGTAGATTCTCCCTGTGCTTCAGTGCTGTCGACTTCGAAGTCTCCCCTTTCCGAGAGATGACGGCTCACTTCCCTAATCTCCACTAACTTCGGGTCAAGGTCAAGTTGTACTCCATTCTTCTTGATAGACTTCTCCACATCCTCGTATTCCTTCTTCAAATACTTATAAACTCCTTCCTTGGGGCCAAGAACATCCACCTTCCCATCCTCTCCCGCATACACAATATGCGTAATCCACTCCGGAATAACATCCTGCGGCCTCAAACTCAACACTATCCTCGGCGCATTTGCCTCCGCTAGCCGATGCAGGACATGAGAGATGTGCTGCGACACAAAAGGATCTAAGCCAATAAACGGCGCATCCAAACACAAAACTTCCGGCCCCGTCAACAGCGCTTTCCCGATCCTCGCCCTCCTACTCTGCCCGTTGCTTAACGTGCTAACCGGCCTCGTGAGGAATTTCTCCAGTTCTAGATCCCGGACGACTTTGAGCATGACCTCTTTCTCCGGCGTCTTCTCTCTGATCAATTCCTCCCCAGGATTCATGGACGTGATGCCGGTCAAGTACTGCGCGAGCGTGAAATCCGATTCCCCGACCCGGCTCTCGTACCTCGCGCTCAGGTAGGCGCCACCGAAGGCCTTACGCTCCACATCGAAGCCCACATACTCAATTGCGCGTTCCGGGAAACGGAGTCTGGGGTTCTTGACCCTGATCTCGTCGGAGAGAAGGTATGGATACGAGCGAGCGGTTGGCGGAAGGCAAATATATTGGCCCCTCAGGATTTGCAAGAAAACGGTACGGATGCTCGACGAGGGGGAAAGGATAGCCCAATGCTGATTCGGCGTCGAGAAGGACGGCAATGATAGCGTCAAACCAGAGAATAACGGGGGATTGGGCGGTGCATCTTGTCCTGGCACCGGCCTCGATGCTGGATGTTGGCGGTAGAATGTCCCATTCTTTATCCTCACAATGGGCTCAGAGCGCAAGCTTCTAGTAGTGTGCAGTTGGCGGCATTGTGTCGCTGCGGAGAATCGGTTGGGTGTTCTTTGCATGTCGAGGTGATGGGTGTGGGACAGTTGATATGAGGTCTATGATGACTTTCTGCACGATTGGAAAATATGGTCTGCCGTATACACACGCCCCCGGTCGCGGAATTAGGCCCCCGCGGGTATGACGTTTCGCTTGCACTTGCTTGCTTGCTTGCATGCTCCTCTCGCTCGTGCTCGTCGGCGTTTTTACCGAGGAATGGGGCGGTCCCGCTCCGTATGCAAGACTTTAATAAGAGCCTGAATGAACAAGGTGTTCTGGCAATGCTTCCTGCACTGCAGCCCTCGCGGCCAAAGGTCAGAGCCATGCATTCCCCTACCGTCTCCCAAACCTAATAACATGAAGCTCCAGACGGACCAGCGACCTAGTCGCCCTCCGAAGCAGCAATCGCGCTCCACAGTGACCTCGGCACCGGACCCGCAATCTCTCCCAAGTTCATCTACTGCGACGCACTTGCAGACAGCAGCGCAGCCCTCGCGACCGCCAAGCGCAGCGTCTTTTTTCAAGCCCCGGTCGCAGATCGAGGCAATGCCTCCCCTCGCTATGCTTCCGCCACGGAACCTATATGATAGTGCGGTTAGACACCCTGTCTTCTTCACGGAGCAGCTGAGGAAGCCCCCGTTTCCGATGCCAGATATGGGGAGTCAGGGGTGGAGCCCTGTGGCGAATGGCTATATCATGGAGAAGAAAAAGGCGGGCGGTCCTCAGACAAAGCTATGAAGGCATCAAGGCATAGGAGGAAACGCTCGATTTGCATCTGGGCGGTGTTAGGCGTTTGGAGTGTGAAGCTAATGTGGCATCCTCCACGAGCAACCTTCGCGGGGATATATGGGCAAAAGCCGAGCAAGTAATGTTTGTTTCCTTGCGGCTATTGATATCTAAATGTCCTCTATTTCGTATTGTCAAGGCTTGCGAATATGAATGCTCCGAAGCGCCCAATATGCTCATCCAGATGTGACGCAAACATGCGTATCCAATATCAGCTCTAGATTACAGTCAAGCCTGCTACGCTTGTCTTATTTATCTCTCCCCAGCCGCTCCTCATAGTCATCAATGAGCTCATAAGCTGGCCGGAATTTAGGTGTAGTGGTGCCATTTGCTGTGCCGTTCGGGACGTTGCCTTGCGTGGAGAGCGGTTTCCGAAGTGCGGGGTTAGGGTGTGTATCCCTTGTGCCACCGAGGGAAGTGTACCCACGATCATAGAGTATACAGTATGGGATGTTGAGGTGGCGGATAAACTGCAAATGATCAGTCTCTATTCCCGTGCGTGATTATATGATCCTCTCACTGTCCAAATTTCAACATAGTGCCAATCTATGACGGGATGTATTCGCATAAAATCTGGCCATCCATGATCCGTGCGATCAAAATGGGTTAAATGCTCGCCATGTGGATCCGTCCGGCGAGTACCAACAAAGATGGCCTTGACTTGCGGAGTATCGTGCAAATAGTCTGCAAACGCGGCTTTCATGGGCTTTGCGTACTCGAGCAGGGAGAGGGAATATGTCCTCGTGCTGCTTGCGACGAACTCTTCGACCTCAGCGAAAGGATCCGGAGCCTGAATGTATACACATTGGATGGCAGGGTGCTCATTTGTGTCCGGAGCGGCACGGCTACAGCCTTTCGTGTGGAGAGCGCAGAGGTAGAGAATAAGGAGAACGAGACAGTCCTTTCCACCATTGTAGGCCAGGGAGAGTTCGGGTAGACTGTTGCGTCTTCTTCAGTGTATGGATTCCTTTGGAGAGCTAGCAGCACCTCTGTGCCCCGCTGCTTCGCGACGTACCTGTACCGATCCAATGCCTCCTCTATTACACCCAGCGAGATGCGGGTTTGCTCCTGCACCTGCTTTAGCTTAGGCGACATATCTTTTTCTTCCAGAAACGCAGCGATGCGGTCGTGTATCTTCCCGCATAAGACGGGGAATGGGAGCTGCTCAGAGTCGGAAACGAGGGGCTCGGCGGGGCCATGGGCGACGTCTTCTTCAATCTTTGCTGTCATGGCGGTGCGGGAGCTGCGCACTCGGCATGGGATGCAGGAGCGGAGAAATGCGGTGGTATTGCGGGCCTCAAGGCTCCATGGCGGTGGTGAATCTGACTGATGTATATGGAACGCCGGGAGGCCGACCGAAGATGGAGGGCTGAAGTGTCCCGAGGTCGGGTTGAGGTACCCTGCAGCATTGTGGCGCATGCAGCGGCCTGTCCAGTCACGTTGCACGGAGTAAGCGAATCAGCCTCGTCGCAGAGAGAGCGGGGGAAGTTCGTGGCGCAACTCCCTCTCATGTCCATTTCCACCGCGTGCACCCAGCCGCAGATGATCGAGAGCACCGGCGGCGCCGTTGAAAACATGCCGTCGCTGCTGAGCACGTCCGGTCACTGTGCCAAAGCAACGACGGATGACTACAGGGGCGATTTGACTGGCTCCGGTGTTCTGGCCGAGCCTAATTCGCCGCTACTCCAGCACGCAATTCGGCATGACATCGGGCCCAAAAACCTTTGACTTGCCGCGTGGATACATTAAAAGATGCCGACACAGGCCCTATTTCATATTCCTACGCCCACTTTCGCTGCTCGCTCGCACCCTACTTGAGTCCAAGCAACCATGGGCTCTGTTTCGACGGCTGGAGAGGCTGGTATGCTCGCCTTCCTTAGTTCCCATTCACCCCCATGTGCCCCTCGTTACCCCAGATGCAGCTTCCCGCGGGCTCAATTGCAAGCCCACCTTCGCTAATTTTTATTGCTTAATGCAGTATCGCGAATCGCATACCTCTCGAGCGATGTCATCATATCTGTTCAGCCTTCTCTCGCCCTAGACTCCGAGTTCTCCGGGTTCTTGCGCGCTCTTAGGAAGAACAAAGCGCCGAGTCTTGTCGCACAGGATCAGCCCGAAGTATGTTGAGCTAGGACTACACAATCGACATTTGGTTCTGACGGGCTTACTATGCAGATTGTCTCTGTTCGACAAAATGCGGATCCGCTCCTGTCAGTCTTCCAGCCCGCCCGCGCGGGGAAGCTCACCTCCGTCACCACCACCTCGTCCATTCTCGTAAAGTCAGTCCCCCACTTGTACAAGCTAGCGCAATACCCTGTCGTAATCCACGTTTCCGTCCAGCCCACCGGATTCCCAGATTTCTCCGAAATCACCTCAATCAGGCAATGCGGCTTCACATTTTTGCAGTCGGAGACGCTGCAGCAGTCGCAAGACATTGCATTGACCGCTCATGCCTTGGCTGTCAAGTCCGGAAAGGGTGTTATACACTTTTTCGACTCGGGAGCAATTGCTATGAACAAGGAAATACTCCGCGAGGACCTGGAACTAGCGCGAAGCGTTTTAGATCTTGACGCAGTAGCAAGCATTCAGGGCACCAAGACGGAAGCAGTTACACTGTATACGGACGATGGCCGGACCGCAACCTTGTCAGTGGCTCGGAGCCAAGCGGTTGCCGCCAACGGAGCTCCTACAGAACCAGTTCCTACCAGTTCCCTAGAAAACGGAAGGACTTTGCCATTGTCCGAGAGGACTAGTGCTCGAGCATCTTCTTCTGGCTCATCGAGACGTGAGTCTAGCACTGCAAGTGGGCAATCAGCTTCTTCAGCGACGACTGTAGAATCCTTAGCTTCGAAGCCAGTTTCGTCAGACGACATCTACCGTTTTGCTACCCAGATCTGGGCCAATATCCGCGAAGCAACTGGACGATCCTACGATGCCTTTGAGTATACTGGGCCTCAGAAAGCAGAGGCTGCCCTGTTTCTCTTTGGCGCAGATGCCGCCGTCTTTGCCAATGAGGTTGATACGGCAGATGACTCAGAGGCGTACACGAAAACTGGTATTATAACTGCTCGATTATATCGCCCATGGCTGGGCGCATCTCTTGCGCCTCAGCTCCCACAATCAATCAAGAGGATCGCTGTTCTGGAACAGGTTCGGCGAAAAACCACGAAATGGGGACCTCTCCTAATGGATCTACTCATGTCCCTCAAATCGAGTGGCGGCAATTCGCCTTTGATTGTAGGCTACCAATTAGGCTTCATCAACGAGAAGACTGTGAAACAGGCGCTGCGAGGGGTTTTCCAGAATCTGCTCAGCGAGTCGCCAGTGCAAAACCTACAGATTGGCAACCTCGAAGGCCCAAAGTCGGACGAGTTGATAGCAAAGCTCGAGCAACCTACCCTGGAAAATGCATATATGAAGATTTTGAACCAGATCTTCGGCGAGAGGCTGTATCTTGCAAACCAACTCGCCTCAAAAAATGCTGGAATTTCAAATGAGATCTCCTCAAGCCCGGAATACGGCTTTGGATCTTTGATTGCTCGAAAAGAACACCGCCAGCGTTTCATCGAGGAGGTCAGGACTGCCTCAAAGAGGAATGCCTTTATCACTAACTCCCCCCTTCAGTGGCTCTCGAAGTGGGTATTAGACGCAGAGAATGGTGACAAAGCGAATGCTCTGGCCCCCGAGGTTATCTCCCGTCTGAGTACGGATGGCTCTCCTGCGGCTAGTCAGCTTCTTGTTTCCAAGGGTTTGTTCTTTAAGGAGTCGTCCTGGTTAATCGGGTCTGATGCATGGGCATATGATCTTGGAAACTCTGGCGTCCATCACGTTCTTGCTTCTGGAGAGAATATCAATATGCTCATCATCGACTCTCAGCCATATTCCGAGCGAGCTGCTGCCGACGCGGCGAGACGGAAGAAGGATATTGGTCTTTACGCTATGAACTTCGGTAATGCCTACGTCGCGTCCGTGGCTGTGTATAGCTCTTACACCCAGGTCCTGGAGGCTATGATCGAGGCAGACAAGTTTAATGGTCCTTCGGTGGTTCTTGCGTATCTGCCATATGAGAGGGAGAACGACACTCCTTTGACTGTGTTGCAAGAGACGAAGAAAGCAGTCGATCTAGGATACTGGCCGCTCTACAGGTGGGACCCTCATGGAGACGAGAAGGGTGAACCCAACTTCCAGCTTGATTCCGAGAGGATAAAAAAAGAGTTGGAGGAGTTCCTTGCACGAGATAACTACATGTCCCAAATTATGAAGAGGCATCCCAAGTTCTCTTCCAACCTTTCCGGATCTTACGGAACCGAGGTCCGGCAGCTGCAGAAGAGGAAGGCCAAAGATGCTTACAGCAAGCTTCTTGAGGGCCTTGCTGGTGACCCTATGACGGTGCTATTCGCCTCCGACAATGGTAACGCGGAAAACCTTGCTAAGCGCCTGGCAAATCGTGGAAAGGCTAGAGGCCTTAAGACGATGTGCATGGCCATGGATGACTATCCACTTGAGGACTTCGCGAACGAGCAAAATGTAGTTCTAATCACTAGCACCGCTGGCCAGGGAGAATTTCCACAAAACGGTAGAACGTTCTGGGAAGCCGTAAGGGACTCGACAGATCTAGACCTCGCTACTGTTAGCTTCGCCGTTTTCGCCCTTGGTGACAGCCATTACTGGCCGCGAAAAGAGGACAAGATCTATTACAACAAGCCCGGGAAGGACCTTCACGCTCGCCTCCTAACCCTTGGCGGTAAAGCGATGACTGAGTGTGGATTGGGAGACGATCAAGATCCAGATGGCTTCCAGACAGGCTATGCCGAATGGGAGCCCAAGCTATGGCAAGCTCTCGGAGTGGATAAGATTGAGGGCCTTCCAGAGGAGCCTCCGCCACTTACCAATGAAGATATCAAGATCGCTTCGAATTATCTCCGCGGTACTATTGAGGAAGGTTTGAACGATACCTCCACAGGTGCCATCTCGGCCGCCGACCAGCAGTTAACAAAATTCCACGGTACATATATGCAAGACGATCGAGATCTTCGAGATGAGCGCAAGGCACAGGGGCTCGAACCAGCCTACTCATTCATGATTCGATGCCGGCTACCGGGTGGCGTTGCTACTCCGAAGCAATGGCTTCAGATGGATGAGATCAGCACGAAGCTTGGTAATGAGACAATGAAGCTTACTACTAGGCAGACGTTCCAGTTCCACGGCGTTGTCAAGGGCAAGCTCAAACCGGCGATGCAAGCCATCAACAAGGCATTGATGACTACCATTGCGGCTTGCGGCGATGTCAACCGTAATGTCATGTGCAGTTCTCTACCTCAACGCTCTCAGTACCACAAGGAAGTTCATGCTGTATCAAAGAAGATCAGTGACCACCTTCTCCCTTCTACAACAGCATACCATGAGATATGGCTTGAGGATGACGAGACCAAGGAAAAGAGAAAGATTGCTGGCGAGGCTGTCCAGGATCATGAACCCCTTTATGGCCCTACTTACCTACCCCGAAAGTTCAAGATCACTATCGCTATTCCTCCATACAACGATACTGACGTCTACGCCCACGACATTGGTCTTATTGCCATCAAGGGTGAAAATGGTCACCTTGAGGGCTTCAACATCCTGGCCGGTGGTGGTATGGGTGTGACACACAACAACAAGAAGACGTACCCTCGGACAGGCAGCATGTTTGGCTATGTTCCTACCGACCAAGCGCACATCGTTTGCGAGAAGATTATGCTCGTGCAGCGTGACAACGGCGACCGCAAGAACAGGAAGCACGCCCGTCTAAAGTACACAATTGATGACATGGGCGTTGATGTCTTCCGTGGCAAGGTCGAGGAGCTCTGGGGTCAGAAATTTGCGGATCCCAAGCCCTTCAAATTTGAGAGCAACATCGACACTTTCGGCTGGCAGAAGGACGAGAATGGTTTCAACCACTTCACCTTCTTTATTGAGAATGGTCGTATCGAAGATACGGCTGACTTCCCTATGAAGACCGGTCTCATCGAAGTTGCGAAGATCCACAAGGGAGAATTCAGGTTAACAGGTAACCAGCACTTAATCTTGTCCAACGTTGCCGATGAGGACTTGCCGGCCATTAAGGAGCTCATGAAGAAGTACAAGCTTGATAACACGAACTTCTCTGGCCTGAGGTTGAGTTCCTCAGCTTGCGTCGCTTTCCCAACCTGCGGTCTCGCAATGGCGGAATCGGAACGCTACCTCCCAGAACTAATCACTAAGCTCGAGGGTACCATCGAAGAAGCAGGCCTCCGACAAGACTCGATCGTCATGCGTATGACGGGATGTCCTAATGGTTGCGCCAGGCCTTGGCTCGCGGAGGTCGCCTTCGTCGGAAAGGCGTACGGTGCTTACAATATGTACCTCGGTGGCGGGTACCACGGCAACCGCTTGAACAAGCTGTACAGGAGTTCGATTAAGGAAGATGAGATCCTTGATATCTTGAAGCCGATGATTAAGAGGTATGCAGTTGAGAGGAATGAGGGCGAGCGGTTCGGAGACTTTGTCATCAGGGCTGGGTACATCAAGGAGACCACTCACGGCACGAACTTCCATGAGAACGTAAGTTGAACCGCTTCACAGCTTCTGGGCCTAGGCTAACATACTTTTTAGACTGCGGAGGTTGAGTCTGATGAGGAGTAAATCAGCGATTTTTATGTCAAGGAGCGGCGGTTGATAATGTATCAATTCGTCTACTAGCATTTCAAAGCCTCTATCATCAAATGGCGTTCAAAATAATTTGGTTCCCAGTTTCACTAGGTGCATCGGGTTTGCAATGATTTGTGCGATAAGAACGTGAATAGCCAATCAAAATAGTCGCCTTCAAACTTCATCACCTGTAACAATCCTTCGTAAAGCTAAGCGCCTAGACCGCTTGATGAACGCAGCGAACTGGCTTTAACCCTATCTCATAACCAATTCCATGCATATTTAACATTATAAAGCCTGCTCCAACTAGAGTATCTCTGATCACCTAGATGTCCACCAACCGCTAAATCTCAAACCTCGACCACAGCATTCGTATCTCCCTTCACAATGCCGTCTTTCTTCCCCTTCCCCTTCCTCCAAACCCGAACGTCCCTCGGATCAAATCCGCCATTCCCCCAAAGTGCCCATTCAGGCGTATCCTCACCGATATAATCCTCCGGCCTCCAACCCACAACCTCCATACTCCCATCCACACCCTTCTCCACCCTCGTCCCTCGCACACTTCCCTCCCACAAATCAAAAAACTTCTCAAAATCGATCCTCGTCGCCCACATTCCATTCCTTCGAAACCTCGTTTCATCCGCTAGGAGCACGCAGCACGAATGCGCATGCTCGGCCGCAATCCCATAGCCCAGATTCCGCGCGCGAAGCTCCTTCTCCAGTTCGGTGACGAACACAGCGACCTCTTCATAGAATGGCACGTTGTGCATGGTTAGCCCCGCGCTTCCTGCCGCGCTAGTCCCACAATACGTGACGCCCTTGACCTCGACGAAGCCTGGTAGCGCGCGCTCGACGAGGTCCGCATACCCCCTGACTTCCTCAGCCATGTTGAATCCTTTGACAAGCGTTAGCCGGAACACAGTGCGTTGTTCGAAGCGGCGGTTCCGGAGAATGTCGAGGCAGGCGCAGAACCGTTCCCAGAAGTCCCTATGGAGCGGCCTGTCGATTCTGCGTAGGGAATCCTTGTTCGATGCGTCGATGGAGACGTATAACTGCGTAACGGACACTAGGGTGGCGAGCTGAGCCGGGTGCTGCGCGTTGCAGACTAGGAAGGTAGAAATACGGTTTTGGTGCATGATGTTGAGGAGGTCGTTAATATGTGGATAGAAGATGGGCTCTCCGACGAGTGATAGAGCACAATGCCTAATTCGCATCGCCTCCGCGAACCTTTCTGCCCTTACGCCAGGTATACCCTTCATCATTTTGATCTTCTTATAGTGTGCAGTGGTAATACCGTCGAAAATGAGTTCGGGGGAATCGGTGATCCAGCGCCATGTTGTGCCGACGGGGTTTGTGCCATGGCGCCAGCAGAAAACGCATTTGTTAGAGCAAGAGAGCGAGGGAGTGGCTTCCATACAGAGGTGCGATTGAATGCCATAGAAAGAGTATTTATAGCAAGAGCCGCGGCCTCGGAGGGCAGATTTTGTCCACCGGCAGATCTTCACACCGGAATGGGAGCCTATGATTGTATACCCTTGCTTCGTGAGGGCGGCATGAGTGGGGGATGCGACGGGAACCATTTCCTTCGGTGTCTGTATGGGTTTCATGACAGATCTAGATTTATAGGTTGTGAAATCGATAGGGATAAGGGAGTTGGAAGTATTGGAAGTGTTGACCGTCGATCCCAGATCCTCAACGTCATCTATTTGACTGTTCTTGGATTTGTCGATTCGTTTCCTAGATTCTTCTTCAGTATCACTGTCTCCTGTATCATCAACGTCTTCCTCATTGCTCTCAGCTGGGTCACCACTCCCCAGGATTCCCTCTCCTAGACCTCGCCCTTCAGCAATATCTGCCAGAGCATCTTGAATTCCTATTCTCCACTCTTCAAGTCGCTGTTCTGCATCTCCTTTCACATCACCCATACCGAGTGGGTATGCACGCTTCCTTTCCGTCAATCGAGCCATCCATCTATCGACCTCCCTCGCCTGGCTGCAGAAGCCATCTTCTTCGGTTAGCCAACCCTCCTTGTCTCCAAATCCAAAAACCGAATATCCTAGCAAACCATTCAGCGGTGCCGTATCTATCCGAAAGTCGTTATGCGTCTCTTGAAGATTCTCGACGAAGGTGCTGAGTACGGTATCGATATTGTACGTCGGGAGGAGAATGATATAGAAATGCTTAACATTGCTTTCGGATTTCGGCGGGCTAATGAAATACTCATCGTACTCTATGTAAGAGAGGTCACGCAGCTGAGGTTCGAGGAAAGAGATAGACCGAGCGGAACCCATAGTCCAAGAGGTGAAAGCGTTCGTAAATTGGGAGGCATAGCGTTCGGTGCTACCGGCGATTGATTGGAAAAATACTATAGGCCGGATTTTGTCCGTCTTGTGGTCAAACGCTATATTCGGTTTCGGGGCCTTCTTTCGTTTCTTCTTCCCCTTGATCGTCTTTGGTCCTTTCTTCATCTTTGCAACTAGAGTAACGATTGCCGTATTGTCCGCATCATGGTCAACATTCAATGTTGGCTGGGGAATAGTCGTGTTCTCAGATAGCCATTCGGGCTTTAAATCAACAGCAACTTTTTCAGAGGGTAATCCAGGTACTGGCGGCAGAGATAGTTTCTCCCTTCGTCCTCGTAGAAATAATGTAAGGCGCACAATCGCAACGAGCGACACTACGGATAGTAGGATGGGAATTCGGTGGGCATGCCATATTTGAAGGAGCTCTGCGAGCTGTGAGCACG
Source organism: Lojkania enalia (assembly GCA_010094045.1). Taxonomy (NCBI): domain Eukaryota; kingdom Fungi; phylum Ascomycota; class Dothideomycetes; order Pleosporales; genus Lojkania; species Lojkania enalia. Next base: position 410,352 of record ML986603.1, read on the forward strand.
GGTATCAAGAGGACCTTTATACTTCATACCTGCCGGCAACTGCGCCAACAGCTCCCGTGCGCCGTTTCTGGCCATTATGTCGTTGTGCGCCCTAATGTCTAACCACAAACTTTTGCATTTCGAGGGGCTCAGTGGCGGGGTGCCAAGCCTAGCGCCGATTGGCCGCCGCCTCACCTCAGCAGCTACGCTATACTAGTCCATCTTCTGGGAGATTGCAAAGATAGAAAACAACTAGTATGCACTAGCGAATGTAGTGAAAGGCAAAATGCTTCAAGTATGGGTATTATGCATTGTTCAAGCAACTATATTACACCAAAAGTCTAGCGAATCGATGCAAATGTCCAAGGGTGCTCCTGTCAAGCTATGTATTCCATAGCCAACTAGTATTGCCCCTCGTCTTACATGATGCCGCCCTGTCATGATAGACAAACTTTTCATCGCCATTCCGTGATGCAGTAACAAGCAGAGAACTGAGAGTCTGCTTATGCCATTAAAAAAGACCTTTTCCATAATGCCATGCAGAAAAGAGACCCTCCCATAATGCAGACATGCAATGAGGCCGTGAAATGAAGTTGGAATCCAGAATGGTGGCCTATGCCAAGGAAATGGGTATCTTCCCCGAACGCCGATTGCTCCTTCATATGCATTATACAAGTGGTTTGCAGATTACTTGCCATAATGTAAGCTATGCTGCGGATAGTCGCCATTTTCTGGCACGTGAGGTCGCGAGATTTCCTCTCTAATAGGAACGAGCTCATAAAGACGAGGGATATGCCTCTCATCAACCCGTTGATACTCTGGTGCATGTGTGCGGACTAGCTCTCTCGTTGGAGCCTCGTAATACGCATAGCTCGAGTCACGTAAACGTGATCCGCGCGAAGCAGGAGCGTACGAATGAGAGCATACTTCCGCTGGGGGATATGAATGTGAGGGGATAACTGGTGCTCTATCCCTACCATAGGTAGGTCGAATTGGGCTATGTGTTAGATCAATAGTCTCATACTCCTTGGTTGGCTGTATTCTGGGACGATTCCGGACATCTAACTGCTGGTAATCGTGAGTTTCGTGGCGATACGGCAGCGTACACGAAGGTTCCGGAAATGCAACAATGTCATCGCTCTCATAAGTCGGTCTGATTCGATTCGACTTTTGCTCATCATAACGATCTTCAGCATCGTGAACGGATGTAGGAAGGGCTTTCCGTTTCGGTGATAGGACCCCGGCGGGTGCTTCACCAGAAATGGTCCTAGGAAGAGAGTTGTGCTCAGAGCGATAGAGACGTCGCGCGTCCACATTGTATCCGGGGGAGGACACGCTCTCAGGATCACGCTCAACTGAGGGCAACACAATATCCTGCTCAGATTGACGCCTAGACACTGGGGCAGGCCTGCTTGGATAATCGGGCCTAAGTGACGTGAGATGTTGTGGGGACTGCTGATACCCTTCTCGAACGTAGCGTGGCGTGGAACTAGACGAAGGAAGATACTGTACCGCTGGTGGTGCTCTAGATGTCCTTGAGACTTCTTCGTCTTCGAGGGGGTAGAGCTATAGATATTAGCACGCATTCACAAAAAGGGAAGGATATGCTCTAAGTAGTGCTTGCTTCGAGCAACTCAATGTTCCGGTACTCACGTTATACCACCGTCCATCAGCACCTCTCATCTGTGTCCGAGGTGGCGCGCCATATACGACGGGTTCAGTCGCAGAGGCCGTAGATAATCTAATAAAGTCGGTTGTTTTGCAACAAAAGAAGGCAGGCTGGGAACTTACGGCTCTATGCGGCTGAAGGGAGAATCTAAATGTGGTTCATATTGTCGTGGGAAGGTTGAGGGTAAAGGTTGAATGTGCCCTCGAGGAAACAAACCACCACCAGAAAGATCAACCGTTCGAGCGGGAAGGGAATTGCTAGACGGAAGATGCTCGGGACGGGAATGGTTCCTTCTAGGTGTGCCATTTGCATTTCCAGCATCTACCCGAGGATAGTGAGCAAAATCGTCATACTGGAGGTCACGGCCGGCAGCCCGACTTGAGACGATCTCCAGGCTCAGTTCACTACCAGCGGCATCGGAAAGAGTTTCATCAGCCTCGCTCTCGTCATCATCGAGAACAATGACCTCCCGAAATGTCTCTTCTACCTCGTCAGTATCATTTTCATCTCGCCACTCCTTAAGTTTGGCAAGCGAAACATGTTCGACCTTAGCTCGCGCTTCAGTCCAGGACCCGACTCTTAGGAGACGGTCATAGTCGGTGTAATTGTGACGGATATGCGCGGCTACAGCAAGTTGCACTCGACGGGCTAATGACAATTCTTTCGCGTTACCTACCCTTTTTGTTCCCTAAAATATGTTAGTGTCTCAACTCACCATTCTTATGAATAACAATAATCTACCTCTTGGAATGCGTGGTCGACAATTTCGTCGAGGTCATAGCTGGGAATTTTGGGGAAAAGATCACGGATGGCTGCACGGATTTGGTCCTTGGACTCTCCTTCCATAGCGGGACTGTTGCGAAGCTGCATTCGCCGACCATGTTCTGCTAAGCTTCGAGCAAGTCGAGTCGTATCTAGATTTTGTGTGTTCTTCTGATACGAATTATTTCGGATAGAGTAGCCTAGAACGTCACACGCCTGACCAACGACCTCATTCGGGAAATGATATCCAAGTCGGTGAACGTGATGTGAGATTTTCTCGGGGTTTGAGGAGAGTTTGCTTGTCGGTTTAGCCTCCAACCTTGTTAGTAAACGCATCTATCCGAGGTCTCTAGACAACGCTTACAGATACGATATGCACGTCAAGATTGTGCTTTCGGCAGTAATCCTTGCAATACTCCGTCAGGTCAGGATGGCCGACGGGCACATACGAATAACCTGGTGGAGCATGGGCGGTGTATGTCAACTATCCAATATGTTAGCTGTGAGATTTTCTATTGTAGCACGCGCAGACGCACGACCGACTGGAGCTTCTTTCGCTCTTGAGTGACGGCCTCAAGTAGAATTTTGTACGGTTTCCTTTTACTGGCAGCCCGAGGACGATCTAATTTAGTAGAGCGGTTGGCTCCCAGATGGGAGCGGCGGGTCATAGAAGCTCGAGTCATATTCGCAATTCGACATTCGATCACTCTATCGTATAAGTTACTGATGGTTAGCCGTCAGTCACCCCCAGACGACCGACAACGAGTTAATGTGCGTGGTCCTAAAGATGCGTCTACAAGGGCTACAGTGCGTTGTAGGCGCGAGCGACAAGTGAGATCAAGCAGGCCGCCATGATAGTTGTGAAAAGTGGAAGAGGGCACTTCGGGGTGCGCTAAAAGCAAAGTCTGCGTTATGTAAGCACGCTAGCGGCAATGCCAAGGCACATCGACGTGCCCAATCACGAGCCGACGCATTCCGAACCTCTCAAAACTTTCAAGTACGATGTCGACAGCAGATATTGTGCACGCGTATCGACACTTGTATCGCCAAGGGCTTCGAGCTGTTCAGTTCTCGAAACCTGCTCGCTATACACTACGAAGTCGTCTCCGCGATGCATTTCACAGAGGCACTTCCACCGATTTCTTCCCGGAAAAGATTGCAAACACTCTCGAATTCCTCCAATACGCTACAGTAGAGAACGGATTAGAACACAAAATACTAAAAAACATTCTATTTGTTTGGTGGTACCAGGAGCGGGGAGGATCCAAAAAGGCTAGCCGAAAACATCTGTGAGTTTCCTATTATCCAACAGGTTTCCCAGCAATGCTAACGGTAATACAGGACAGTAGCGGATGTAGAGATCAAGACTACCGCCTACGATACCTTCAACAATAACATCAAGATGCTCAATGAAAGCATGGGCATGTGTTTGCCAGCAACAACCATTCGTAACCCCGTTTGAAACTGTCCACTCTGTATAGACCGCGTTCCCTATCCTATCGTAGGGACGCCCTCGGCGAATCGCTCCATACATCGGTACTCGTATATCATACACTATATTATCGAGATGCCGGACCTCAGCGCCTTGCCTCAAAAGAAGAAAAGGCTGGGAAGGGAAGCCGCGTTGGCTAGAAGAAATCGTCGAGGAAGTCCTCATCGCGGTCCTGGTTGCTGGATGCCGCAATATTCTCCTCAGACATGAGTTCATCGTAGGCGTGGTCTCGCTGCCATGCTTTCTCCTTCCTCTCCCTTGCGATACGTGCTTCTTCCTTTTGCTAGAGTGACCGTCAGTTCCGCACATGATTCAGGTTGTGGATACAGCTGAGCTACGGAGTTTATGCGGAAAGTGGATAACAAGAGATCCGCTCGTCGGTCATAAAGTGACCAGGAACGACTAAAAGGCACCATAAAATCGCGTGGGAGGCATAAAACATCGTCAAAACCAAACGGAACAGTAACGACATACCCTAGCTTGCTGAGCAGCTCTGTCCCTTTGCCGGAGTTCCTTCTGCCTATCTTGTTTCTCCTGATTCAGGTCAGGGAACTTCTCGACCTTAGTCTTGTTGAGGCGGTTGACGATAGGGTTCTCTCGTTGCGCGACATGTATGCGCTTCACCTAGGAATAGTTAGAATATATGCAATCATGCCTATATTGATTATCGGTCTTCCAAAAAATAGCAAAACTCACCTTTCTCTGATCCTTAAATCCCACCTGACCCACTGCCATTCTTCCATCTTTCTTTAGATTTGACCATGGTGTGTACACAACCGTGATGTTATCTTTCTTGTTGCCTACTCTTCGTCAACTACTACGCCAAAAACAATCCAATATACTCTGCCCATTTTTGTGGAACCCGATTTTAAGAAAAAAAATTTTTACGCACCCTCAATACTATTTGCCTTGGTCAACTGCGCACAATCTGTCAACAGGTCGTTCGGAATATCCTCCCAGCTATCGCCCTCTGGCAGTCTCAAATAGATATGCGCCGATGACAGATTGTCGACGTGGAACCAGACATCATCTTCCCAACCGTACTTGATGAGCTCTTCGTCTGTCCTCTACAGTCAGTTTTCATATCCCTGCCAGCTTCTCCTTTCATAAAGGAGATAATGATTAGGAGGTGTACGTGCTTTCCACTTTGTCCTTTCCAACGTAGATAAACGCTGAAGGAGAGACAGTGTTCGAGGTGAAGTAGTAGACCATTTTGAACTTGCTTTCCTAGGGACAGGGGAGGAACTGGTGGTACGGGGAGCCCTGGGAGAGGTACTAGCCTCGGAGGTGTCGGTGAATTTGCCGGCACGTGGTGGGGTTAGTGGGGAAAGCCACAATGTGGCGCACCACTATTTACTCTCTTAAAAACTTACAAACTTTTTTTATTTTTATAATATTTAGCATCGCATACATTCAATTGTGAAAACCACATGTCATTGGCATGTTCAGCTTTTGATTTCATCGTAGCGTATGTATACAAACGCCCGATAGAATTTTACATTTTTACATGATATATATCTTAGACTGGTGCAGCACATCATTTCGCTCCCCTCCTATCTAGAAGCGCATCCTGATTGTCCAACTCCTCGCCGGGTGCTGCTTGCACATTATGGTCACCATGCACCATATTATCGGGCTGGTGCTGCCTAGCATGCTTAGCGTATTGTTGATGACCATGTGCTCTTGGGTCATAACTTGCATCATCTGCCAAAACTGATGAGTCTCTTGCAAATCCGAAATCTGGAATCGTGTTTGAACTTACCTAGTCTCTTCTTTTCAATGTTTGAAGTGAGTTGGTCTCCAATACCTGTCATCACTTCCCCAGTGATTCCTCGATCCTTCGTCCCTCGAGGAATGTCAAAAGTGTTGTCGGCCGCATGGGCAGGATTTGCATGCGAAAAGTCTACAGGGGAGGGGTCGACTTGGTCAGGTCGAGGGACGGAGGGGAGTGTGTTGTATTTTCCTGCATCATTAGGGACTGAGGTTCCGGTGGGTGCCATGTCCTCGAGACGACCACCTTGGTGAGGATCGGTGGGCATTGTGGGTGAACCTGGTTGATTACGACTTGCGAAGTAATAGGAGTAGGACTCCGTCGGGTTCGTGTGCTCAAAAGCTCAGGGAATAGAACGACATTTGGATTGAAGAGCCACTAGAAGCTTGGGAAGCTTCATTATGTAGCTCTGTTTCGAGCTGATCGTTACCGTGATGTTCGTGTTGCGTCATCATGGCGCAAAGGAAACTCTGAAAATGATGAATGGGATTCCGATCGTGCATGGATCAAGGTGCATGGATGTTGGCAACAGCTGCCATCACGTGTAGTGGGGCTCTTCCCCCGAGTCCCTTGCCAAGCGTAAACAACCGGAAGATACAAAAGAGTAGACGATCTTTGGATTGCGACCCTAGACCGTACTGCCACGGCTGAATTCCGTGCCGCACACTCCCACCCCTTCCACAGACTACTCAAAGTAATGGAATCCGCATCGCCTCCCTCACAAGACGTAAAGCGCAAAGCCGCGCGCGAAGTTATTGACATCCTTCACGAAATCGCAACGCTTCTCGTACGAATCCCTTCAGAATAGCACAGAAACCTCTCTACAGAGTCCTAACAAAATACACGTAGAATACACATCTTGATCGACAGCAGTTATCTTACTGTGTCTCATTAATCGAGAATGGGGCCAACCCAGAGGCCTTGGCGGTAAGTGAAGCCGCAAACGAAGTGCGACGCGCGCGCGCACAAAAATACACTTTAGTACCCTAACAAATGTTTCTCCCAAAATAGAAAGTGATTCGCCAGCTACGAGCAGAATATCCAGCGGAGTCCTCCGACAACGACGATGCTGAGGAGGGCGCAGCAGCCCGCTAACTCTGCTCTTCGCACAATTTCCATTGTCCTGGGATCCCTACCCAGTACAGCGTCCATGCGGATCTGAGAGGTCCGGATACGGTCGTCATTGACTGGGCCAATATCCATTTTGCCTTGCTGGCCACGATAATTGATGTGTTAGGGCGTACTTGGCAATCTCAAATCTTATCGGAGGAACGGTGGTCATGCGGGGTATCCGAAGGAACGAGTGTTGGCAGCCAAGGGTGAATGCATCGTTATCAGTATCCCGACCTCATGACGCGATAAGGTATCTCAGGTGCGGCATGAACCCGGATACGAATGTTTAGATGGGAGAATGTCCGGGTAGGCGGGACGAATGCAATTTACAGTCAACCACAGCAAAGGCACAACAGACGAGCTTAGGAGTAGATATGGACGACTGTGTGGTTTGAGAGCAATCCATAGTGTCAATAAAGCGCATATCGACAGTGATACTATCTACTCCCCCAAGTTGGGGACGATCTCCTCTGTCTGAAATTGCCCTTCTCATCTGCAACTTTCTCCAGTGCCTTTTCAGCTCTCTGGTCCCTCTTATCCAAGAAGCCATTATAGATTCTAGGGAGAACTCGTTCAGCGTCTGTAGCGATTAGCGTCCACCCAAAACCAGCCCGTGAAGACTTCACTTACTAGCATGTGCCTCATCAAAAACAATACCATCTGCTCCCCTCTCGCCCGCAACCTTAACAGCCTCCTCAAGTAACCCCTCACCAACACCCTTTCCCCTATATTTCAGTTTCACAGTCCAGGCCCTGACAACTGCCTTCCCACGCCGCCTCCTTGCATTCTTCTTCCTAACACCCTCTTCCGCCCACCCGAGCACCAATGCCCCAATAATATCCTCACCCCACTTGACAACAATCAGCCTATCCTCCCCAAGCCACTCCCAATTAATATTTTCTGCGAGCTGCAGGTACGCACCCGTAGCCATCCTGACTGCAACCAAGAACGCCATCGTAATACCGCCTACAGTGGTGCCGAGAACGAGTAAGTCGTCGTCAGTTTTCCACATGTACTGGGCCAGGACGGCGAGGACAAGAGTAAAGACGGCGAGGTTGAGCGGGTGGAAGATTAGCATTTTGCTCGCTAGTTGGCGCTGTTGGGCGACCGAGTCAGCGATTAAACGGAGGCCTTCAATACGGTCATCATCAGACTCGGCCGTGTAGGTTGATAGGGTTGGGAGGCCGTCTGTTGGGTTGTGGGTAGGCTGTTGGTGGACGGCTGGGCTGGCGGACATGATTTCGGTTTCGGCGGGAGACGGATATGGATTGTATGACGGTGGGATAGTGGAGAAGGAGAGTGGTGAGGGTGGGGGAAGAGGAAGATGGGAGTTGCTTCCTCGAAAACTGTTGGGCGTCCCAAGCGGTGATGGGAGATCGGGGTCTATACGAAGGTTTGCGGATAGTGAGGTTAGGAAGGCTGAGATTTTGAATCAGTGTTTTGATCTAATACGAAATGGTATGTCATTGGTGCCACTGCAATGGATTTTTCTCAAGATCTTGAATTGTGACAGCCTCGGATGTAATCATTGGCTTTCGGCCTCAACTCAAGGCACACGACCACAACAAAAACTTTGCACTATAATGGAATTACTCACCAGCACTTGTTTTAAACCCAGGGATCGCAGGAATTAGTTTGTCGGCATTGGAATAGTGGTTTACGACTACAGTGTTGCTATCGAGAAACCTCTGGGGTGGCTGAGAAGTTGGACCAGCAACCTTGATATGCGTGGGAGGAAGCTGTCGGCGCATTATAACAAGTCTTCCCCCAAAAAAATCGTTCAAAATTACATAAAGGGTGTGAATAAAAGGCAGAAGGAGAGGAGAAGCGAAATCGTATGCGGTTAAACTGATTCAAAGCGTGAAGAGTGAAATGACAAAAACGACATATCAGAACTAGACGAACGGCGCAGGGAAAACGTGCCTACAAGTATTGGACGAGGGCCAAGCCCGGGCCCAGCTGGATTCTGCGCGAAAGAAAAAGCGCAAGACGAGGCGATCAATCCATGCTGTGTGAAGGGGAGTAAACGCTAAGGCTGATTGGTTGCTATGGAGCACCACGATAAGCATTCAAGCTGCGCCAGAGGAGCCATTCCGTGCCCGTCAAGATATGCTAGGCTAGATGTCCTCGGTATCGTGCTCTAAACCAACCAACATCCTCACATGAGCGTTGCACGAGGACATTCCAATCCACTCCCGCCATCCCCACACCGATCTATCCACTATGCATTTGAGGCTGTGGAATATCGCAAGGTTTAGATTCGGCAAGCGTAGACGAGTTCATCGCTTCGATCAATCTCTGACAACCTAGACCCCAGTCAAGCGACAGCTCCGCAGAACGTGAAACGAACCAAAACACGTCTGGGGCTCTGGAGTCTCAAGCCTGGCCTGACACACTGACGACCGAAGACTTACGCCATCGGGCCCCATCAATGCGCTTGCTGTGCAGAGATTTATGCTCGATGCCTATTCACTTTTCAAGAAAGGCCAAGCTCAAGCTCATGCGAAAATGGATCTCAAGCCACGCTGTAATCGGATAGGGTCGTGTAAGGATTTTCCCGCAGTGCACTGTCCCGAACCAGACATGCGCGTGTTGGCTGATATGCAGGTGAGTTCGATAGAGGCCGTTTGCTCTCGTATGTGCGTCTAGATCTTCTTCAGCCGCTGGCGTGCGGAGCGCACACGTAAATGCGTACGAATTGTGCTCCACCGGCAAAACGCGACTGGCCCTCAGCAAGCAACCGCACGTTTCGGTTTTTGTGTTGGGTCGTTTGATGGACCGGTCCTTCGCTCCAATAGGTGAAGATCAGACCGATTTTCGGTCTGCCTAAGGTATGCATGGCCGGCTAAGATATTCGGAATCGAGTTCACGTGCTAGAAATCCATTATAAGCATATTAGGTTTTCATAGAGGTTTTGTGAATAAGGCTGGGATTGTGCAACTAGTGTCTATCTATTAGTCCTTTATCCATATCCTTGCCGCTCAGTGCTAGCAAGCTATCCTAACATTCCATAGAATTGACCATCTACATCAAACAAGAATAAGCGATCAGGACCAGACATCCCCTCATTGATTGTGCCTCTCTCTCCTGCTTTCCAAAGAGTTCTCAAAAGGACATTTACATGAACTCAGACCTGGATCAGAGTGGATCGACCATCGCTGTTTAAAAAAAAAAAAACTCAAAAAGCCGCCATTGACCAATCTAGCCAGAAGAAATAGATGCTCTTGAATGCGTTATGAACGGTTGAAAGAATATCATACCGAAACGCCCGCTCTATCAACAACCGCCAAAATTACATTACCATGGGCGAAACACGAATTATCCAACCAACAGTGAGCTGAAAAAAAAAGGAAAAAAAAAAAACTTTTTACAAAGGACACAGTCCGCCTTACCAAACCGTAGATGGCTCGAAGACCGCTGGGATACCCTACAAGGTGGTCAACAAGAATGACACTAAAGATAAATGCCACAGGATCTGCAGCCAAGCTCACTTCTGTTGCTTTGTAGGCGGGGCAGAAGTAGAGCCTGATCCGGGTTCAAGCGTATGCTCGTGGTTGTCGCAATTGAGGACTTTGCCAGCAGGTTCTTGAGAGCAGACTTGGCTATTCTTGACCCATTTATCCTCAAGGATCTCTTCCAGCGTAGCACGCTTTTTGGGGTCAATCTCGAGCATTCTACCAATAATGTGCCTGCTCTCGCGTGGCAATAATCGCAATAGCCTCCACGGACCCTTAATCTGTTGAGGAGGTTGCTGTTCTTTACTCTGCCCACCCGACATAGCTTGAGCACTGCCGTTTTTTTCCTTTGTTGGGGGTTCGGAATGGGCGGCGTCCTTACGCTGATGTCGGTGATGGGTAGCCGTTGATTGATCAGACGGTTGGCGGGATGCGGGCTCAGATTGCGGGCCGTTATGACGGCGATCATCGCCCGCAGCATCTGGATGTAGATCGGTGGTTGATTTCGGACTGGTGATGGACCGAGGTCCATCATTTGGAGGGGAGACAAAGAGCTTGTAAGAATTGTCTGAGATACGGGGCGCTTTCCATGGGAAACGACGTAATGTCATGCAGCAGAATATTATAGCAAGCGACCAAATATCGGTAGGCTGAGGGTCGTACTTTGAGAGATCGTAAACCTCAGGAGCCAAATAGGGATCTGAGCCAACAATGCCTGCTGGTGGTTAGGAATTTGGCGAAACAAATTGAGACGATGAAAACTCACCACTTGCGAGAACAACATCATTCTCAAAGGGATATCGGAACACAGCGGCGCTCCCAAAATCAATGATCTTCATAATGCCATGCTCATTGACCACGACATTGTCCAACTTCAAATCCCGATGTGCTAAACCCATGCCATGTAGATAAGTAACTCCGCTAAGAATTTGAAGCGTACAACAGGTAATCTCCTCTCGACTCATCTTTCCGGTCATGACAATCGCAAAAAGATCGTAAGGCGCGAACTCCATAACAACGTAATAGTTACCCTTTTCGTTAACGAGATCCATGGTCTCGATGATATTGCCGTGGTGAAGGGTGGAACCGATGCAAAACTCGGCCGTGACTTTCTTGTGGTATTCTCGTTCGGATTCATATGAATGACGGGCTCTGAACTGCTTCACAGCAAAGGTAACGCCGTCGCTACTACGCTTCATCAAGCGGACGGAGCCTCCGGCACCAGACCCTAATACCTTGCCGAATTTTCCGTATTTGCTCTGCAATCCGTGATCATCTGCGAAAGGAACACTGACTGAACCCTGACTAAGGGGAGGGGTCATGGGCCCAGCTTTCTTCGACTTAGAAGACTTATCCGTCTTCACAGACGCGGCGGGCGACTGATCGCGTTTATGCTTGTGCTTGTGCCCCCCGAGCTTAAAGAAGCGTTTCAGCTCCGACATTGAGCCATGGTGATGCTGTTTTCCGATTGAAGATCGTGCATCGTTATCGTCATTTGAGCTGTGGTGGTGATATTTTCCGCCACCACCAAAGAAACTCGATCTCTTCTCTTCCTTTGACATTCCGTCGCCGGCTCCCTTCGAGCGAGGTAATTGATTAGCTGACATTGGAGGTGAATAATTGGCGCTTCTTCGGTTGTCTCTGTTATCGAAGATGAACCTAGCATCGAGAGCGCCAAGATTTCTTGGTTGAGGAGGTCGTCGGGATCGAGAATACGGGTCATCTTTGTCACCCTGAGGGGTGAATGGTCTGCTGTAAGTTGGGGTTGATGTTCCTGGCGTATGATGTCCCGGGGTTTGAGCTCCGGCGGATCCGGACGGGCTTACGTCTCTAGAAGCGGGCAATGAGTCACCTGCGGGACTAACTGTGAAATTTGGGGGTTGCTTTGGATGTGGGCCAACGACGCCTGGAAGGTCGGATATTGATGCAGGACGAGGAGAGGGTTGCGGCGACTGTTTTGGAGACCGGGACACGGCTATAGATGCAGGTCTTTTATCGTTATGTACATTATCCATTGAGGTTGGAGGAGGTTCATGAGGCGGCGATATTTGAGGTGTCATCATCGCTGGGTCGTTTAATGCCTTTCTATGTTCAACCCCAGCACCAGGCTTCCCATCTTGAGAAGATGTGCCTGCGGGTGTCAGCGGAGGAGAATGCATCGCAGATGTGGGCGGAGATGGACGAGGAGTGTTCCCAGTGCGATAGCCCGATTGGTGCGAGTTCGAACGCGACGCTGCGGGAGGAGAAGGCGCCTGGGACGGCAGTTAGCGACTTGGAATTTATGATGGACGGCTGCTCACTCTTGATGGGGGTAATGAGACGGGCTCGAAGGAGAAGTTCTCCATGCGGCGCGCCTGACAGCGCGAATGCTGCAAATTCGTAGCTAGATTGCGGATCTCTTCTTCAGCTTTGGGAGAGAGATCCTTCTTGATTTCGTTTCTAGTATTCGAGAGGGCCGATACATCTTGGACGGCGGCGTCCGGCTCGATCTCTTGGTTGTGGGAGGAGAAGCGTACGCCCTGCGAGGGCTGAGCGGAAGACATGTTCAGTTATGCAAGTGGAGGGGTCTAGGAGGCCACGGTCAGCTCCCACGGATACAATGACGTTAGGGTACCAGCCCATCGTAAGGCGCTTACCAGGAGTCAAGGTCTTTCTGACCACCACAATGTCGCGAAGCTACCCGTCACTATACCCAGGTATCCCGGCCGCCAACCATCCGCGCGATGACCGCTGGATCGGAATACTATTGGGAAGAAAAGCACGTATTGTAGATGAGGGTGATGAATGAGTGGAGAAGAATATCGTGGGTCTTTACGAAGCCGTCATAAGCTGCTAATCGGCGAATAGGAATTCGGAAGGATAGAGCCCAAAAGCGCGCAGAAAAGCGCTGAAGTGACGGATGCGCGCGGGAAGGGCGAGTCGCGGCCCACGATAGGGTCACAGGCAATAAATTGGTGGAGAGAGCGATGGGGAGGCTGGGGTGTCCTACTTCTCGCGCCGATGACCGTCTGATTTCGTAGTTGAGGCCTGAGGTGAGGGGCAGAATCAATGATAAGTTCCCTAGTCGATACTGGCCGGGATCACCGGAATCGGGTTAGCCGTGGTCGCGGAGTCAGAGGGCTCCTGGGGCGTGATTGCGCAACTAGGCAGAAAAATCCTGGCGCTCTACTACTTAACATTGGAGAGAAACCTGCCGTAAAAAGCGAAGATTGGGGACGATCCTGCAGAGATTTGCGTGGTGTTGGACATGCAGCGACAGGAACAGGAGGACCATGCGGCGGCGGCAGTCATGTGAAAAGGCAGGATCGACGACCACAGGCACAGCGCAGCAACAGCACTACCTGCCTAGGTACAACACTGCCGCCGAAGAGCTTTCTCCTATGAGCACAGCTCCCATCTTAGTATCCTCAGCGCCCGTCCTCGGAAACTAAGCTCTCTCTTCGCCACCTTACGACGCCTGCGAGATTCCGCCCACCAGCCCACTTGCCCGCTTCGTTCACCGCCTGGACGTCTGCCGTCCTGGCCCTGGCCTTGGCCTCTCCAATCGTCACTAGCAAGAATTTTCTGCAATCTGTCACAAGAGTTTTTATTCCCTCCCCAATCAGAGCTCATATCTGCCTTTTACTTACCGCAAGCCTTTGGATAGTGGTCCACCCGTCCCGCAAGAAAATGTTCAACTGGGCAAAGCAGCAGTCAGTTTGACACCTCCCATCACCACCCACACCGTGTTTTGCCCCGTCTGTACCTGTTCCGGCGTGCTGCTCCTGTGCTGTTGCGCGCGTCCCTAGCGCTTGCGCCTCACCGATGCGCTGCAGCTGCCAGTAGACTTACTTTTGCCCCAGGTTGGCCAACGTTGCCGGCACCCAGGAACCCGAGTATGGCCCAACCGCCATCCAAGTCGTTGGAACGGGCGAGGGCGATCCAGCCTACACCGAGTTGACCAAGGATGACCTGAAATGGTTCACAATTGAGTCCACCTGTGTCGAGACGCAGACATTCTATCTACACATGGACAGCGGGCATATTGGTTTTCTGCAGGTCATCTATAGCAACGTAGCGTAAGACATGCCTACTCAAGGACTGACCACGGACGCGTTTGCTAAGTCTTCATTACTTGTAGGGGTCTACGAATCACCTGTCAATTCAATTGCAAAGTCTTTTACCCCAACAACGAGAAGCCCGCTCTCTGGTCGTCCGACCCCCTCGAAAACTATGGTTTCGACGAAGAACAATTCTCTTTTTATGCCGATGGCGTCTCTGTCGAGCTGTCCGAAGATGGTTCGTCTTACACCATCAAGTCTGCAACGAATGACAATAGTTTGGTGAATGTGAAGTTCACAAAGGCGGCGCCTGGCTTCGTAGGCGGCAAGAACGGCACGAGCAATTTTGGGACCGATCCAAAGAACCCTTGGGGATCCATGCATCATGCTTTCTGGCCTAGGTGTAACATTGAGGGTGCTATTATTACAAAGGAAGGAGAGATTGATGTGAAGGGTCGAGGATTGTTTATCCATGCTCTGCAAGGAATGAAGCCACATCACGCCGGTACGTTGATGTAATTTCGTCTTCTTCATTATAACTGACACTTTGTAGCTGCCCGGTGGAACTTTGCCAATTTCCAATCCCCAACATACTCTGCGGTGTTCATGGAATTCACTACCCCCGCATCATATGGCAACACTGTTGTTCATGTTGGTGGTGTTGCCTCGGACGGCAAATTACATTTTGCTGGAACCTCAGGCGAGGTGAAACATTTAGAAAGCAAACAGGATTCAGAAAACGACTGGCCTGAGCCAACCGCCGTCAGCTATCACTGGGCAGGCAAAACCGATGACGGCAAGGACGCTAGTGCGGATCTTGGAGGTTCACTTGGCGACCGATATGACCGTTTGGACGTCATGGCGGAGGTTCCGGGATTCGTCAAAGCTATCGTCGCAACCGCGGCTGGCACGAAGCCATACATTTATCAATTTGCGCCAAAAATGACCCTGGAGGTGAAAGTGGGAGACGATATCAAGAAAGAAGAAGGCAATTTGTTTACGGAGGCCACGTTCATCTCGTAAATTGAAGCGGATAACAACTCCTTTTATTCCTCATACCTTGCTTTAATATAGAACTCTCAAGGCTGGCGCTTGAGACATCCTAATGAAAAGTCAGTATCTCCTTCGCCTAAGCTGCAATGTGTAGTTCCCCTCGCTCAATGCACTTGATTGCAATACGGGCGGTAAAAATGTAATCACTGAGGACTGCTTTAACAACCTTTACCATTCTGGTGGACGATATTTTCCCAGCTTTTCCCTTCTCGTAGTTAGACGAATATTTGCGGCAATCCGACAGAACTTAGAAAAGTGACTAATGGACGGCAGGTCAAGTACGCCGATAGCTTTGACTAGCACAATAAAACTGAAATTTGTATCGGCACTCCCTCATCTTCCTGGAAACGTATCATTATTAACTCCTACGCTCTATTGGCTTAGAAATCGACATCAATACCTGTTTGCTCTCGTATCTTACACAGCCACAGACTCAAATAGTAAGGTGACGTTCACATGATAGCGTGCCTCGCTGGTGATTGGAATCCGCATCTTGTTGACGCGTATAGCTGGCCCGTGCATCCACTCACCTTGTTTAGCAGATTGTCGTGCATTTTGCCACGACACCAACCTTTACTTAGGGCCACTTCACGGGAAGCTACGACAAGCAACGATACTCCCGAGATGGCGCGTCTAGCTGAAGCCCCTCAACAATTTACGGGAGTTGCGAGATATGGAGGTGCAACTCGTCCGGCGACACCGGGACCATCTCGCGCAGCGCCCACAAGCCCACAAGTTCCGGGGGGAACGCAGCAACAGCAAGGCCTTGGCTTGGGAGCGAAAGGCCTAGGCAAATGGAAAGGCATTGGACTGAAGCGCCACAAGTCCGTATTCTTTTTGGATGAGTTCTCTGACAGATTCGTCTTACGATTGATCTAGGAAAGTCCTGCGAGATACCATTCATTCAGTCACAAAGGGCGATATTCGGTAAGTTCTTGTTGTTCTATATTGATTCATACCTATTTCTATTGCTCTAGGCTACGTATTCATGTTATATTTCTGAGCTGTGTCTCGCATAACTTCAACTTAATGCTGACAATTGATGAATAGACGTCTGGCTCGACGAGGTGGCGTGAAGCGCATCTCTAATATGGTCTACGATGATGTCAGGCAGGCACTAAAGCAGCGCCTTGAGATCGTAAGTCCATACTACTGAGAGGGTTCTCTTCAAGCACTCACAATTACTGCAGATCATGAAAGACATCGTCGCTGTGGTGGGTAAGTCGAAGTTCCCCCGGTTCACGATATCTCTCGATTTGCCAATTTTCGATATGTCTGCTTTGAAAGCAGCCGAATACTACAAATTTCTATGCCAACTCTCGCTCGTTTCTCTGATTTCACTTGTCTGTAATGCGATAATAAGGCCGCGGGTATCATTAGGTAACATTTCGAATAAATTGCTAACTCGAATAGAATACGGAGGACGGCGTACAGTAACGGTTAGGGACGTAATTTTCACGCTGAACCGTGTAAGTGGCATAGTCCAGTTGAAATTCGATATGCATGGCTGATTTGTTATGACAGTTGGGAAAGCCCATATACGGTTTTGACCCCTCGTTCATTCGAGAGCGTTAAGACAGTACCCTGCGATTTGCGATCTTCACATTTCCGTTCACGATATTCTCCTTTAGTGCAAATATGAAGCGGACGGTCTTTAATGATCAAATTTCTTCAGAGCGTTTCCGCTCTGTTATACATTTTCATCGATGTGAATGGTGTTCAGGGATGTGGGTACTGGTATGATGGCGCTATGGGAATGGTATCATAGTTATAAGCCTTTAGGTTTTGCTCACTTCTGTATCAGAAGCTTCACTCTCCCTACCAAACCTGATAGGAACAAATATGATAGTTTCGATCAAATCCATAGAAAGTCCTCAATTATCGCCTGGTTGAAATCATCACATTCATAATCTGTGCTCCGTCTACAGCAATATCCCTCTCTAACCTGTTTTTTCTAAGGTGTACATGGAGTACCATATTAGTCGACTTGTCGTCTTCAAAATATCATTAGCCGTCGCACGCTACCAAGCCGTTGCCACTTCCGATCAACCAGACTTAGGCAAATCTCTTTAGCTCATTCGATCTACCACTGCTCCACATACTTCCTCAACCGCAACTCTCTCTTCTCCCAGTCCTTTCGCTCGTTCACGGAACAATGATCCAGTTTTTTGAAAAGCCCATCTAGCTCCTTGAGCATATTCAAGGCCTCCTTCTTCATAGCTTTCTTCCTCGTATCCCTATTTGCTTTCTGCACACACGGCAACGCTATAGTTCCCAACGTATTCGTCAGGAACTCAATGTAACAAGTGGACATCGGATGCAGTTGTACATATATACGCCAGGCCGAGCGACTTTGGAAGGCGAAGTCATATTTCCACTTGAAATCGCTATTCCGCGACCGCCCACACCACAAAAACCAGTCGGCGAGCCGACAAAACTGGACGAAGTGCGTCTTATGAACATACGATAGCGTCTGGTATAGAGATCCAAATCGGTGCCAATATCCATTAAGCTTCCAATACCATTCTGTGCTTATCGTTCGCCGATCCCATGGCTCTTCCTCGTAGATCATGCGCAATGTCAGGTTTCTATTGTGCGAGGCGTATTGGCGGTGCTCGAGCGGGAGCATGCCGAGCCATTGTTGCATGCGCGAGAAATCGAGATATCGGACCTCGGCTTTGAAGACTGTGAAGGTGTAAAATTGGGAGGCGGCTTCTGATCGGATGACGCGACAGATGTGCAGAAGATGGGGCAGAAAACCACGACGCGGGCCGATGTTTCGGTCCGGGAGTTCCACTTCTATAGGCAAGAGATAGGCGTAGATCTGGATTCTGATTTCCATTGGGAGTCGTGCGATGGGGCAGGGCTCGTTGGGATCAGCCGATTTGATGGGTAGGGAGGGCTGCTCATTGAGGTCCAATGTTGTATCATAATTATGGCCTGGGAGGGTGGATGGCCACTTGGGCTTCTTGAGAGTTGCGACTTTTGCGGATTTTGGGCTCGCTCTTGCGATTGAGGCGGTTGTGGGACGGGCAAAACTTCGCTCAATCATTGCCATGTTGAATAAACTGGGATAAAGAGACGAAAGGAAGAGGTAAAATGGACTTTATATAAGCTACAATATGTGTTGAAAGCGCAAGCGGTGCCGACTGGATTCGTGAATGCTTTGAGGATTTGACAAGGCGTTGTGATGGAGAGTCGGTGACGTACTTAAGTCTGGTCCTTTTTGGAGTCTTGGAAAGTAGGAGTCACATTTGTTCTGTATATGCAAGCTGCAGGTATTCTAGGCAGTTATGTGTGCCTTCTGTCGTATTCGTATGGATGTCTACTCTAGGAAAGCGGGGCTTAGGTCTACCTACCCATACCTAGGCAATATGTGGCTGAACACACGTGACAACGCGATCGCGCGACTTTGGATTGTCCCTGCCTGCCCGTGCGGTTTTTGTTTCGGATGGCATTGAATCACATCTCCCCTTCAACTCTCCATCCGCTTTCAACAATTTCTTATCCGATTCCTCGGAGAGAATGACTGAACCGATGATTATCGAGCCCACTTCGCCACGGGGTACGAAACGGAAAGGCGATTCCTCGTTGCCGCTCCCCGCTCCCCGTAGAATCAAAGCGCTCGCCCAAGATGTGGTGAATAAGATCGCAGCTGGCGAGATTATTGTGGCGCCTGTACACGCATTGAAAGAGCTGATCGAGAATGCCGTTGATGCTGGTTCGACCTCGCTGGAGATATTGGTCAAAGATGGCGGCCTGAAGCTTCTTCAGATAACAGACAATGGGCACGGGATCGACGTTCGTTTTCTATCCCCAGCCCCCTAGACCTCACTGCTGAAATCTGCATAGAAAGAAGACCTACCTATTCTCTGCGAGCGCTTCACGACATCTAAACTGAAGGCTTTTGAGGACCTTAGCTCAATCGGCACCTATGGCTTTCGCGGCGAAGCATTGGCAAGTATCAGCCACATTGCCCACTTGAGTGTCACAACGAGGACGAAGGAATCAAGCTGTGCTTGGAGAGCTCACTATGCAGATGGAAAGCTTGTTAGTCAGAAGCCTGGTCAAACCGCTGAGCCAAAGCCTATTGCTGGCAGACCTGGTACTCAGATAACGGTATGTGAACTCATCGAAAGGGGCATTAAATGTGCTTATATGAGTTAGGTGGAAGATTTGTTCTACAATGTCCCTTCACGTCGGCGTGCATTCCGCTCCGCTAGCGAGGAATATGCGAAAATCCTCGATCTAGTCGGTCGGTATGCAGTGCACTGCTCAGGCGTATCATTCTCTTGCAAAAAATATGGTGATGCCGGCAGTGGTATATCAGTCCCCGCCGCCGGAAGCATTGTCGACCGTATCCGTCAAGTGCATGGAAGTGCGGTCGCTAGTGAGCTCGTCAATTTTAAAGTCGAGAATGATCGCTGGGGCATCAATTGTGACGCTTGGATTAGTAACGCCAACTACAGCTCCAAACGGACGAGCCTGTTACTCTTTATCAACCATCGGTCAGTGGAATCACAAGCTATTAAGAAGAGTGTTGAGCAGACATATTCCGCCTTCCTACCAAAGGGAGGCCACCCTTTCGTCTATCTTAGCCTAGATATCGAGCCGCAACGCGTCGACGTCAACGTGCACCCGACAAAGAGAGAAGTCCATTTTTTGAACGAAGATGAGATTATTGACATTGTTTGTGATGAGATACGGAATAGCCTAGGCAGAGTAGACACAAGTAGGTCATTCATGACACAGTCTCTGTTGTCGAATCCTAAGGTCCCGTTTGCGACGCCTATGAAGCCGGTCACGCCCGCTACACCTACCATCGGCGATGTATCAGACCGTAGTGGGCCAAGAACTGCACCTCGGACCGTGACTAAGAGGCCGAATGAGAACAATCTCGTGCGCACTGACGCATCTGCTCGCAAAATCACGTCAATGCTGAGGCCGCATCCTTCAGCTGATGGTGAGGAGAACGAGGAAGCAGAAGAGATGGAGTATGAATATACCGACAAAGAACCAACCATATGTCGCTTGGCCTCAGTGAAACAATTGCGCGCAGAAGTGCGGGACGCGATGCACAACGAGCTTACAGACATTATCTCAACGCACACGTTTGTCGGCATAGTTGACGAACAGAAACGCATAGCTGCAATTCAAGGTGGCGTCAAGCTATTCCTGGTGGACTATGGCATGCTGTGCAATGAATATTTTTACCAGGTAGGACTCACGGACTTTGCAAATTTTGGCGCTATACGCTTCAACCCGCCGTTACCCCTCGGCGAGTTATTGAAGATTGCAGTGGAACAGGAGCAGAGGAATGCGGGAGATGCGGCGGATGAAGTGGATTGGAATGAAGTTGCAGAGACAGTCAAAGGCCAGCTGATATTGAGGAGAGCCATGCTCGTCGAGTACTTCTCCATGGAAATATCCGAGGAAGGGGAGCTGTGTTCTTTACCGTTGCTTGTCAAGGGATATACGCCCAGTCTAGCAAAACTTCCGCAGTTTCTACTCAGATTGGGACCCCACGTAGACTGGGAAACGGAGAAGGAATGTTTTCAATCCTTCCTGCGCGAGCTAGCGAGCTTCTACGTACCCGAGAGTCTCCCCTCGCTCCCATCTGCGGCAATATCCAAAACTCAAGACCAAAGCAGTAATCCTACAACTGGCAAAGGAAAAGAAAAGGCTATCGTAGAGGAAGACCCCGAGATCGCCGCCCGGAGAGGGAAGCTAAGAAGAGCTATCGAGTACGTTATTTTCCCTGCATGCAAAGCCCGTTTAGTCGCCACGAAGGGCTTGCTCAAGGGCATCATTGAGATCGCCAATCTAAAGGGTCTATACAGGGTCTTTGAAAGGTGTTAGTGGGTTGATGCCTTTGCAATAGGGCTGTTTGGTTGTTCCCGAGAAGGATGCCGAGGCTTGTGGGGTGTGGTGTTTATCGTATGTTTATCAGTTAAGGGTCCAAGGGTCCCCACGAGAATTGCAGTTCGGAGTCGGGCAAGCTTGAGTTGAGATTTTTTTATTTTTTATCTAGAACATTTGTCACTGGGGGAAAGTATCTCGTCGAGCAGTATGTACAGTGAAAAGAAGGAATGAAGCTATGTTAGCGGAGCGATGTTTGGAGTCAGTATAGCACAATATTAGATGTGGTCTTTTTGATACCGCCGGCCTCACTGCCTGAGCTTTGACTATCTGTGCACTAGAACATCTTAGATGCACTGATCACAGACGGCAAGGTGAATGCCGTCGGGAATAGATAGTTAGTTCTCGGAGCGAGAAACCGAGGCAATGAGGTCGGTACTTGAAACGAGTTACACAAACGTGATATGTACTTACAGAGTACATCTGCAACCCATCCAGCGGTGTGCAAGCATCCAAAAGCCCTGCATCCGTCCTGATGTCACTAACTTTCCCAATCCATCACACCTCGCCGCATATTGCTTTTGGCTAAAAGCCACCGGCCCCGCGGGGCGGGTGAGTTCCTGGTTTCCCCCGTCCCTCGAGGCCGACGGGCGTAGAGGACGACAGGTTCGGCGAACCATGTCCCAACGAGCGAGTGCGCCCAGCTTTTCCCGGACGCGGTCACGTATATTCGAGGACAAGATCAGCGCTGTTGAAGTCCCTGATCTCGCGCCCTGAAATCGAGAAGCGAAGCATATGAAAATCTTAGACGGTCCGGAGACACAGGCATGGACCTTGCCATCTTTCCTATCTGGCCCCCACAGTGCCATTGACAATAAAGCATTGCTCCAATTATGCAATCCATAGCCGGTGGCCCTATGCCACCCTAACCTATTGCAAAACCCGATTTCCTTTGTCTCTCTTTTTTTTTTTTTTTATTTAATTTTATCTTTATTCTTTTTTTTTTCTTTTGAATAGGCGAATATCACGCCTCGCTCGCCGACCGTTAGTTCCCACACAACAACGCTTCTCCAACCAAGGCGCTTTGCCCCCCCCCCCCCCTCTCCCCGGTCCAAAACCCCAATCCTCACTTCGCCGACCCAGCCCACACACACCAATTCTCGTCACGCTAGCTAAGCCGTCCGTCTCCCCACCCACGGTACCGCACATGCAAGGGACCAAAAGCAGGTCTGCGCCGCCGCGGAACAAGGGTTAGCTACTTTTCCCCATCAGGCCAAGCGTCAGGAAAAGCAAAAACTTCTTCTAGTCCGAGTCGGATCTCGGTA
>ML986604.1:5511-227472 GCA_010094045.1 Lojkania enalia
GTTCTCTTTCCTCTTTATATTAAAGTAGAAAGTATTAGCTAAGATAAAAGTAATAATAGGAGAATAAACTTTCTTTAGATTAGGTTTAGACTTTATTTTATATAGGCGTATAAGAGCTCTAAGCTTATTTAAACTATAAGCTATAGAAGACTAATATAATTTTAGTAGTTTTAGTAGACTTTTAATATAATAGATAGTTAGACTATAGAACTACTAATACTAGTTCTTTTCCTATAGAGCGTCGCGTCGCTAGATATCTAACTCTACTTCCTTATCGCGTACTAGCTGAGTTAATTATATAAGAAGAGGAGGTAAAGAATTATAAATAGTAGGATATTTAGAGGGCTATATAATCCGATTCTTATCTATATCTAGTAGGAGTTAAAAATAATATAACTATTTAATACTAATAATACAATCCTAAGTACCTAGATTTATAATAATAAATAGGTAGTTTTAGATAGTTCTCCTATTAATTTATAGGTATAAGTAGATATACTAATTAACTAGGGTTTAGATTCAGTTCTAAAAACCTTTAACGGTAATTTTAAAGGGTAAGTACTGTATTAATATATATAGAGCTTAGGAGAGTAATCTAACTACTATAAAATTAAGGAATAGGAAGCTTTAAGCGCTAGTATTAACAAGGGCGTTTAATTGTATACCAACGCCTTTTAAATATAGAATAGTAGGGATTTAGAAGTACTTTCCTCCAAATAAATATAATAAATCGATATTTAATAAGTTATACTTACTTAAGCCTAAGATAGAGAGTTTTCTTAAGCGTCTCTGTTTCCCACCCGAGAACTATCTAGGTAGTACTTATTTATATCTAAGAACTCTTCTTTCTTAATCTTCTCTTATTTAACCTCTATTTTTTATATTTTAAGGACTATATATTTATTTGTAAAATATCCTAGTTTACTATAGTTATAGTAATTATCTAGGGTTATATACCTTTCAGGTGTAGGAGTCTTACTAGATTATTAAAGAGTAATCGTAGTAGAATAAAGTATTAATACTAGAGTAGATTAGGGTAGTATTAGATTATAGGTTACCTTAGATAAACTCTTAGAAATCTTCTAGTACTAATCCAAATTTATTTTAACTATAATATATAGGCTAGCAGTTTATTCTAGAAGGTTAAGAATACTTCTCCTTTCTATATTATAGGCTGTTAAGTAGGCGACTATAGTATTAAAGGAGCCTTTCTATATAAGCTTAAAGCTAAGGTTTAGTATCTTTAAGCTAGGGAGAATCTTATTCTATAGGTAGAAGAACCACTTAGATTGGGGTACGGATCCTCTAATAGCTATATTAATAAAGCGAGCTTTAAAAGTTAGGAATACTTCTCCCTTATTTATTCTTAAGACCTAAAACGCCTATTATACCTCTATCTCTTTATTACCTATAATAAAATACGATTGTAGAAGTAAAATTATTTCTTTAGTATTCTTAAACCGATACTAGTCTAATTTAGCTAGGTATTTTAGCTCTAGATACCCTTTCGCAGTACTAGAGGTGTATTCCTATACTAATACTATATATATACGCTCTATCCGATAGTAATCTATATTAATTTTAAGTTGGTCTAGAATTAAAACTTACTATTATTTAAATATAGATTTATTACTATTTATAAGGCTTTTAATCTTAGGTATATATTTAGTAAAGTAGGCTTAAGGGGGTTTAGGGGTAGCTGAGAGGTTTCTTACTAGAAAAGTCGCAAAAGTTTCTTAGTATATTATTAGTTCTAATTTAGTAGTTTATAGAGGTTAATTAGGACTAATAGTTCTCTATCGTATTAAGTATATAATCTCCTCCTATAAAATTGCAATTTATTTCTTAAGGGTTAGTTTACTCTAATTTTCCTTTAAATTAGATAGGTTCTTTATTATAGGCCCTATAGAAAGGGGTCTGCCTATTATAGGGCCCCCTGTAAGAGGTAATAGTTGTTCTATACGTGTAGATAGAAGTTTACTCTTACTATAACTTACGCGTATATCGGTTCTAGTATAGGAATTAGAAGGTAAATTATAGTTAGATATTAGTAGTTGCCTCTAATTCTAATAGGTTATTAGTAGTCTCTAAATTTCTACCTAGGCGCACTCTACGCGGCTTTTCTAAAGGCAATTCTAATTGTAGAGGATAGGAAGTTCTAAACTTAAAGGCTTTAGTTAATAGAAGATCTTTAAAATCCTATCTAGATAACTAAATAATTTAATATAATAGTATATAAGTATTATAATCTAAACTAAATTAGGCGTATCTTAAACTTAGATATATTTAAATAAATAATCGATGCGATATTATTAAAGAGGCTATTACTAGTAGTATTAAGTTCTTCTATATAATATAATAGTGTAAGTAAGATAATAGGTCTAAATATAGTATAAATCTACTTAGAGGTATATAGGAGTATGTAGGGGATTAGGGACCTAGGAATTCTATTAAGACTTATAGGCCTTATACAAAAGGATATAGAAGAACTACTAAGCTACTTATAAGGGAGTATATAACTATATACGGAAGGGAAAAGAGGTAGAACTAGGGGTAAGATAAGATAAGCGAAAAGCTTTGGGATAAGGTTATATATAAAGCTTTTCGTAGAACGATTTCTTTATATCGTTATAATAGGGTACTATTTTCCGTTAGAATATTTCTATAATAGTACTCCTATAACTACTCTATTAGAGGTATTAGTTTCTATTTTTATTTCTAACGTAGGGTTAAAGTAGTAGAGAGTAGATATACTTAATAGGGCTAACTTTAATTTCTTAAAGGTAATATTATATTCTAAAATCTATATAAAAGAGATTATAAAGCTTTATAGTACGATAATTAGCTTTATAATACGTGAGAATTCCGGTATAAACTGTTAGTAGAATCTAGTAAAACCTAAGAAGAATTTTACACCTGTTATAATAGTAGATAGCTACTAGTTATATAATACTTCTACCTTCTTTAGGTTAACCTTAAGGCCTTTATTTAAGAGGATATAGTTAAAGTATTTAGTTCGGGTAATATAGAATTTACTCTTCTTAATATTAACTTATAACTCTACTTAACGTAATCTCTTAAGAACTTTCTTAATATAGATAATATATATCGCCTTATTTTTAGAGTAGATAAAGATATTATCTAGGTAAGTAATATAGAAGTTATCTAGGTAGTTAATTAGTATATTATTTATATAGCGCTGGTAAGTTACTAAGCTATTATATAATCTAAAAGATAGAACTTTATACTTATAGGTTCTATATCGAGTTTAAAAGGTAGTATATTCTTTAGAACTAGGGTTTATTCTAATCTTATTAAAGGCTGCGCGAATATTAAACTTAGTAAAAATTACTACTTTAATAGGTTTAGATAAAAGTTTATCTATATATAGTATTAGATATATATCTTTATAGGTAAGAGTATTAAGTTTATAATAATTTATATAGATATATAGGTTACTATTAGATTTATAGACGTAAAGGATTAGAAATATAAAGGAACTCTAATTCTACTTAATATACCTATACCGTAAATTATTTATAATATACTTTTTAGTTACTTCTAACTCCTTAATATTCTACTTATATAACAGGCTATAACTATTAGGGAGAGGTTCTATAAGAATAATCTTATAATTATAAGGACGGTATTCTAGTAATTAATAAGCTATAGTTTTACTAAATATATTCTAATACCTATAGTATTTAGATAGTAATTAGAGATTTACTAGTACTTTATTTTTAGCCTTATCTTCTAGCTCTAGGGCTTACTTATCTTTAATCAGCTACTTAATTTCATATAGAAACGTAGAGAAAAACTCGTTCTCTTTCCTCTTTATATTAAAGTAGAAAGTATTAGCTAAGATAAAAATAATAATAGGAGAATAGACTTTCTTTAGATCGGGTTTAGACTTTATTTTATATAGATATATAAGAGCTCTAAACTTATTTAGACTATAGGCTATAAAAGACTAATATAGTTTTAGTAGTTTTAATAGACCCTTAATATAATAGATAGTTGGATTGTGGGACTACTAATACTAGTCCTTTTTCTATAGAGCGTCGCGTCGCCGGATATTTAGCTCTATCTTCTTATCGTGTATTAGCTAAGTTAATTATATAAGAAGAGGAGGTAAAGAATTATAAGTAGTAGGATACTTAGAGGGCTATATAATCCGATTTTTATCCATATCTAGCTAGAGTTAAAAATAATATAACTATTTAATACTAATAATACAATTCTAAGTACCTAAATCTATAATAATAAATAGGTAGTTTTAGATAGTTCTCTTATTAATTTATAGGTATAAATAGATATACTAATTAACTAAGGTTTAAATTCGGTTCTAAAAACCTTTAATAGTAATTTTAAAGGGTAAATACTATATTAATATATATAGGGCTTAGGAGAGTAATCTAGCTATTATAGAATTAAGGAATAGGAAGCCTTAGGTATTTATATTAATAAGAGCGTTTAGTTATATACTAATACCTTTTAAATATAGAATAGTAGAAATTTAGAAATACTTTCCTCTAAATAAATATAATAAATTAATATTTAATAAGTTATACTTATTTAAGCCTAGGATAGAGAGTTTTCCTAGATATCTCTATTTCCCACCCGAGAACTATCTAGATAGTACTTATTTACATCTAAGAACTCTTCTTCTTTAATCTTCTCTTATTTAACCTCTATTTTTTATACTTTAAGGACTATATATTTATTTATAAAGTATTCTAGTTTACTATAGTTATAGTAATTTTCTAGAGTCGTATACCTTTTAGGTATAAGAGTCTTACTAAGTTATTAGAGAGCGATTATAGTAGAATAAAGTATTAATACTAGGGTAGATTAGGGTAGTATTAGATTATAGGTTACCTTAGATAAACTCTTAGAAGCTTTCTAGTACTAATCTAAATTTATTTTAACTATAACTTATAGGCTAATAGTTTATTTTAGAAGGTTAGAAATACTCCTCCTTTCTATATCGTAAGCTGTTAAGTAGGCAACTATAGCGTTAAAGGAGCCTTTTTATATAAGCTTAAAGCTAAGGTTTAATATCTTTAGGCTGGGGAGAATCTTATCTTATAGGTAGAAGAACTATTTAGATTAGAATATAGATCCCCTAATAGTTGTACTAATAAAACGAGCTTTAAAAGTTAGGAATACTTCTCTCTTATTTATTCTTAGAACCTAAAACGCCTATCGCGCCTCTATCTCTTTATTACCTATAATAAAATACGATTATAAAAGTAAAATTATTTCTTTAGTATTTTTAAACTAATACTAGTCCAATTTAGCTAGGTATTTTAGTTCTAGATACCCTTTCGCAGTACTAGAGGTATATCCCTATACTAACGCTATATATATACGCTCTATCTAATAGTAATCTATATTAATCTTAAGTTGGTCTAAGATTAAGGCTTACTATTATTTAAATATAGGTTTATTACTATTTATAAAGCTTTCGATCTTAAGTATATGTTTAGTAAGGTAGGCTTAAGGGAGTTTAAGGGTAGTTAAGAGGTTTCTTACTAGGGGAGTTATAAAAGTTTCTTAGTATATTATCGGTTCTAATTCGGTAGTTTATAAAGGTTAATTAGGACTAATAGTTTTCTATTATATTAAGCGTGCGATCTCCTCTTATAAAATTATAATTTATTCCTTAAAGGTTAGTTTACTTTAATTTTCCTCTAAATTAGATAGGTTCTTTATTATAGGCCCTATAGAAAGGGGTCCGCCTATTATAGGACCCCCTATAAGAGATAACGGTTATTCTATACGCGTAGACGAAAGCTTACTCTTACTATAACTTATATATATATCGGTTCTAGTATAGGAATTAGAAGGTAAATTATAGTTAAATATCGGCGGTTACCTCTAATTCTAATAGGTTATTAGTAGTCTCTAAGTTTCTACCTAGACGTACTCTACGCGGCTTTTCTAAAGGTAATCCTAATCGTAGGAGATAGGAAATTCTAAACCTAAAGGCTTTAGTTAATAAGAGGTTTTTAAGATCCTATCTAGGTAACTAAATAATTTAATATAATAGTATATAAGTATTATAATCTAAACTAAATCAGGTATATCTTAAACTTAAATATAGTTAAATAAATAATCGATGCGATATTATTAAAGAGGCTATTACTAGTAGTATTAAGTTTTTCTATATAATATAACGGCGTAGATAAGATAATAGGTCTAAATACGGTATAAATCTATTTAAAGGTATATAGGAGTATATAGGAGTTTAGGGACCTAAGAATTCTATTAATATCTATAGGCCTTATACGAAAGGATATAGAAGAACTACTAAGCTACTTATAAAAGAGTATATAACTATATACGGAAGGGAAAAGAGGTAGAACTAGGGGTAGAATAAGATAAGCGAAAAGCTTTAGGATAAGGTTATATATAAAACTTTTCGTAGAACGATTTCTTTGTATCGTTATAAAAAGATAATAATTATTTTATATATATAGATAAAAGTTTACTTTTACTATAACTTACGCGTATATTAATTCTAGTATAGAAATTAGAAAGTAAATTATAGTTAGATATTAGTAGTTACCTCCGATTCTAATAGATTATTAGTAGTTTCTAAGTTTCTACCTAGGTATACTCTACGCAGCTTTTCTAAAGGTAATCCTAATTATAGAGGATAGAAAGTTTTAAACCTAAAGGCTTTAATTAATAGAAGGTTTTTAAGATTCTATCTAAATAACTAAATAATTTAATATAATAATATATAAATATTATAACCTAAACTAAATTAGGTATATTTTAAACTTAGATATAGTTAAATAAACAATCGATACGATATTATTAAAGAAGCTATTACTAGTAGTATTAAATTCTTCTATATAATATAATAGTATAGGTAAGATAATAGGTCTAAATATAGTACGAATCTACTTAGAGGTATATAAGAGTATATAGGGGTTTAAAGACCTAAGAATTCTATTAACACATATAGGCCTTATATAAAAGAATATAGAAGAACTACTAAGCTACTTATAAGGGAGTATACAACTATATACGGATAGGAAAAAAGGTAGAGCTGGGGGTAGAATACGATAAGTAAAAAGCTTTAGGATAAGGTTATATATAAAGCTTTTTATATAACGATTTCTTCGCATCGTTATACTTACTAAAGAAAAACCTTTAATTCTTATAATATACTATAACGAAATATTATAA
The DNA here is from genome assembly GCA_010094045.1 of Lojkania enalia. Lineage (NCBI taxonomy): Eukaryota > Fungi > Ascomycota > Dothideomycetes > Pleosporales > Lojkania > Lojkania enalia. The sequence goes on from ML986604.1 coordinate 12,712, forward strand.
TAAGAAATATAAATAACTACTTTACTTTAAGAAAAAAAGAAAAAGTTTAGCTACTATAATAAAATAATTTAAGTAAATAACTAAGTAGTAAATTAGATTATATTAAAATCGAACTATATAAGATTAAGAAATAAATATTACCTATAAACTACTAACTTAAATTATCTACAACTATAAAAATCTACTTAACCTTCTATATTATATTTATAGAAAAGGTACCTCAAAATACTAAACTAGTAGTATATAATATAGACGTATATAGAGAAGACTAGAAATAGAAGATTAAGAAAATATTAAAATATAAGATATAAAATAGTAAGTAATACTATTTAATTAAATAGTTAAAAATAGATAAATATAAGAACTTATAGAATAATACTTAGAAACTAGAAGAAAACCTTAGTTCTACAGTATTATAGATATATTATAAAAACTAAACTTATAAAGAAATCTAAAAATAGAGTAGTAGAATTAAATAATATTAACTATATTATAGAAGGTAATTCTACTTTAGGAAGAAGACCTATCTTATAATCTACTTCTTTCTCTTCCTTAAACTGCTTCTATATATATTTATAACCCTCTATCTACTTATATTTTACTTATTTATAAATCTTCTAAAGATGTTAAACTTTTATCTAAACTATTACTATCTTACTATTACTATCTTCTAGTTAATCTAGAATCTTTTAATACTTCTCTTTAACTAGTTAAAACTAGTAATCTAATTTCTTAACCTTTTTATTCTAATATTCTACTACTATATATAAATATTATAGAACAACTATATATTAGATTAAAAGTATTTAGAATAGTATAATTACTTTAGAGCCTTCTTTTTATTAATTTTATATATTAGCCCCTTATAAAAATAATAGAAATAAAATATTACAATTAAACTAGAAGATTTAATATAATTAGTATAGTAATAGTAACTTAATATATAGTAGTAAAAAGAAGGTATTAGGGAGATATATAAAGAATATATAAGTAGCTTACTAACTCTACTATATAATTAAGAAGAATAGAATAATTCTTAGACTAAAAGTTTAGAGAGAGAGAATAGTATTATAGATACCCTCGCGCTAGAACCTATTAAAGTATAGAATTCTATATAGATAAGCGAGTAGAACTAGTTATATAAATAGTTTAGTAACTTAGTTAAGACTAAGCTATTAAGCCTACTTAATTACGAGTTAATAACTAAATAAGAGAAATAGTAGAGAGACTAAATTATATTAAATAACCTTATAACTCTAACCTTTATAGCTCTTTATAGTTAACTTAAATATTCTTTATATACTCTACTTATATACTTCTATTATAAGTCTATAAGAATAATCCTCTTATAGTATGTAATTACTCTTAGTTATTACTCTACTCTATAACCGGCTAATTAGAGGCCGTTATATTTATAATATTTATAATACTATCTAATAGTAAGCTAATATTAGTAAATTATATAAATGTAACTTATACTATTAGAAAATATTATTATAATTAGCTTCTACTAGAACTAAATTATTCTTTTAATACTGGCTTCTATAAGATCTATTATACTAAATTATAGAAGTAGAAGAATATATATATATAATAGAAGGTAATAATCCTTTAAAATACTACTAAAATTCTTTTAGTTATATAGATATTTATATATAAATTTAATAAAGATAGTTTTCTATATAAATTTAAGATTATATTAGTTATATATAATAATCTACAATTTTAATAGAGAGATATCTATATTACTATATTAGTTATATAAATCTTTTACTTTCTAATAGTAATTATAACTTATTTTAAATTTAATATATATTAGTTTAATATTATTAATATATTTCTTAACTACTAGTTAAATAAATTAATATATATTTATATATTAGAGGACTTTATATATAAATATAGAAAATATTTACAACTATAGAAAGCTATATATAATTTTAAAGATACTTTAAAATTTTAGTCTTATAAACTAAATAGAACTCTAAGATAATTAGACTTTAAAATAGTACTAGAAATATCTTACTTATATATAAATAATAAACTAATTATCTTCTTTTATATTAATAATATTATAATTCTAGTTTATCTATTAAATATTTCTATTAAATAGAAATTTAAATTATAATTAAATAATAAATATAAACTTTAATCTATTAGAGATTTAAACTAGTTTCTAAAAGTTTAAATTATACGCGATATATAATAGTATAAAACTTAGCTACTATAGAACTTATTTATTAATAAAGTAGTAGTATAATTTAATATTATAGTTAATAAGGAAGCGCTAAAAACGCCTCTATATAAAAATATACTACTAGCCGCTACTAAAAAATCCTCTAATAGAATATCCTACTACTAATAGCTAATTAGCAATATAGCCTAGATTATAGTTTTTATACAATCTAATATTATACGAGCGTATTTAGTATTATTATAGTATCTATAGAATCCTAGAAAATACTATATTAATACTACTCTATAAATATAGTAATATCTAATTAGTACGAAATACTTTATAATTATAGCAACAGCTAATAATATATAAAATACCTCTACTATCAGCTAGAGTAGTAATACTAATTATATTAACCTTGTAGAGTAATTACTATTCTATAACATATTTAATACAGCCTTCAGCGATAATCCTAATACTCGTCGAAGTTCCTATAGTTATATATTTCAACTTTTTAGGATGCCGATTAATTAGAAAGCCTTAATTCAGCATACGGTTATAAAATCGACTACTAAGGCAGAATTATTAGCACTATCAGTCGCCGGATTAGAAATAGAGTAGTAGCAGAAGGCCTTCGCCTTACTGCGCTTCTATATTAACGCGTAACCAGTGCTACTTTGTAATAATCAATAAACAGTAGATATCGTAAATAAGCCATCTGAGCGCCTTAATACCAAACTTCGCCGTGTAGATATACACCAGCACTGGCTACGTCAAGAAGTGGCAGAGCAGAGACTTATAATCAGTTGGCAACCAACAAATCTGATGCCAGCCGACGGCCTTACAAAAGTTCTGCAGCCGCAACAACACCAAAGGTTTATCAAGCAACTGAAAATGGAAGATATTTCAGCCAGAATCGAATCTCAGGAATTTCTATCAGCCAAATAAATCGATTACCAACAAGAATCTTAGGGGGTGATCCAAATTGATTATAACTTACCCTATATCACATCAAATTGATATTTCTGCAAGCGTACTTAGCTCTAACACCAATTACTCTATACAATCTACCTTTCTTGGTATAGTATCTACCTTCATTTTTTTTTTTCGACGCAGCTTCTCCTTCGCAGTCAAGGCTGGGGGGTGGGGGGTTGTGTTATGGGGATTTTGGCTAGTCTGCCGAGCTGTATCAGATATCGACGTACGATATCACGGTCGATATCACGCCGGATATCACGCTGGATATCAGCTGATATACCCCTTTTTCATGTACATAAATATGGCCCGCTGGCCATCTTCAATCAAGCAGTTCAGCTCCTCATCTCCCTCCCTGAGACAAGATTCGCCTCTCACCACAAAGGAGGGTAAGTGGCCTGCCTAGTTAGAGGCTGGCAATGGCGAGACTATACAGGCCTGAAAAAAACAGACCAGCTATAATAGGATAGTAGAAACATGTGACAATAGCTAGATAGATAGCCCAGTAAAGGTGGAACTGGGATATATAGGATTGACAGTGGTGGAGGAGAGGGGCGGAATGGGGGAAACTAACCCTAGAAATCTCAAAGACAGGTCCTTGTCCGCGCTGATGTGTATGGTCTAGGAACTTTAGCCACTAAAGACTAAAGTTATCCGGATCTTCACGCCTCTTGTCCTAGAGGACGGTGGAGTTGGCTTGGGCGATAAGTCCCCTCCTGCACTACGTGACAGGAAGCCGAATTCTCAGTCCGTCTAGATTCCTACTCTTGTGGTCCGACAGTGGGGAAGGCTTGCACTGGCTCTACAACATAGCTTTGTAGGAAGACTTAGTAGCCATTTTTAGCCTGCTCTACCCTGCGACACAAATCTAGCTAAACACTATCCGGGCCTACTTCCATAACGCTAGTAAAGAACCTACACAGGTAGGTAGGTTAGCAAAAAGAAACGGGATGAGCATAACAGAGGCAAATATCAGGGCGAAAGGACGCTTAAGATTTCCAGATCCCCATATCACGGAGATAGTTGCCGTCTGTTGATGGCGCAATCATCGGTCCGAAGTCGTATGACTCTAAGGTAGCCTACGCCTTCACCATTTTTTTGACTCTAAGTCGTCGGAGGAACTGCGTTGAGCTTTCGTGATCACCGGATTCTTCTCCTTTCTATTGCCACGTTGTCCACGATCAATGTTTGGAATTGCTGCCCCTTGTCTCTCCGTAGACCGAACGCTAACCTTATTGCCGTTCGTGTAGATGCGACGGTCGGGACGGTGGAGGTATTCGAGTTCCTGAGGAAGGGGGCAGCAAAGGGAAGGGGGTGACAGATTTGCCGATTTAAAGCGATAGCGAAGACGAGAGAGAAGATTAGCCCGTTTGAATGTCCAGAGAGAGAGGTGAGGGTGGAAATAAAACAGACGCTTCGTAGAAGCTTAAGTGTAGTTTAATTAAGCCACAAGTGGAGTTTTGGACGCACAGCAACTGCTAGGATAATAAACCTGCAGCTTTGGAATGTAATGCTGCGAGGGTAGCAATTAGACAATGCCTTCGCTCAGAAAGTTGCTTTTCGTGTTGATTAGTCTCAGAATACGACAAGGAAGCCAAGGAAAGGTACAAAGCTATGCAATTGTTAGAATGAGCCAAGGCATCGTAGCAGGCATAAATCTTGCGGATGCCGATACGGTGATCTGAATTAGACATAGATTGGACTATATTGGGATCGCTCTAGTCTAAGTGCTAGCGTTTATGTCGATGGACGGTCGGGAACCTTGCGGCCTGGTACTTATAGTACGGACAATAGCTGAGAGGCTCATCCCGACTCGCGTCACTAGACATCGAGTTGCCTCATAGCCGAACTCTAAAGTCCGGACAGTTCTTTCCATCGGCAAGCCCCCTTGTGGAGGATCTTGTACGTTGGGGGAACACCGCCCTCGATTCGGATCTGTAAAGCAATTGTCGAGTCATCGCTGGGATACCTCGTGATGTGGCCCTTTGCGCTCACCGACGCAACATCGGCAGCGATAATCAAGCCATACTTGCCGCCGTAGATAGTAGCCTGCTCGTTGGAGTCTGGCAGCGACACAACGGCTACGCCAGAGGTGAAGGCAACGAATCTGGTGCAACGTAAGCAAGGAGGGTATGGCAAATTCTGGTGAGCAGTATCACACACTGCACAAACGGAGCATTATGCAATCCTCCATCAAACTTGGGGGGTAGGATTGATAGGGTAAGATTGGTGAGGTCGCCCAATGGTAGGGCCTTGGACCCCGCAGTTCCCGGATCTGTCGAAACATCGAAGGGCCTCTTGATCTGCCAGCACTCAATTGTCGACCTGCCATTGGCGGCGCCAATGGCGGTCAAATTGAAGTGGGTGGACTGAGCCGCCGCCCCGGGGATCCAGGATTGGAAGAGTAACACAGGGCTGACGGAGAGGAGCAGGCCCATGCGGCCGAGGCAGGCGGTCGCTGAGTGAATCATAATGCGCGAGATCAGTCTTAACGCCGATGGGAGAATGAAAATGCTCGCTGCAAGCACAGGAGGTAGACAGCGGAAGTCTGAGGCATCGCGGGCTGTTTTAAGGTGCGGTGGTAGTGATTGGCCAAGGCGAGGGGCGCTCTGGGCCCGCAAGAGGCGTGCGGGAGGCGTGACTTTGGCGCCCGCCTGCTCGCAAGGCTGCGGAGGAGTCCCGCCAGGATGCGGGTCGGGCCCCTAGCTGCCGTGCCCTCCCCCTGCCTTCACTGAGCGCGGAGCTGAAAGATAGATGGCCGGTCCAGCAAACCAGCCTCTAAGCCGGCCATCTGCATGCATGCTGACACGAGCTCTGGCACACCTCGGCGACCTTGTCCTTTGCGCTGCCAATATCCGGGCCTCTCGTCGGTCCACCTATATACTCAAATGATGGATGCGGCACACTCAAGTTGCACAACATGGGCCAAAAGATAGTAGCACCGTGGTTCTCTTACTATAAGCAAATCCTCGCCGCGAGCATGACCGACTCTCCCGCTTTGTGTCCAGAGTCCCCACGCTGCCCTGAGCATCCCATGAATCGCCCATCATGGCCGCGACAGCGACGTCGTCGCTGCCGGCAATGCCACCGCCTGCCGGCTTGACTCCAAACTTTGAGAACCCGCCGTCACAGGCCTACATCGTCTATATTGTTATGAGTCTTTGCCTCGCCTTGGTGACGCTTCTAGTTGCTGTGCGGATCTACACCAGGATCCGCATTGCTAAGCCGCTATGGTGGGATGATTGTAAGGGATCACTTTCACACTTGTAGTTTTTGAATCGTTTCCGTGCTTGCTGGAGCATCTTATATCTTTCCTTCTCCGCTCTACAATTGCTGCGTCCACTAGCTAACACCATCAGTGGCGAGCCTGCTAGCCTGGGTGAGTTTGACGCCATCGGACTGCTCTTGGAGCCTCTCCGTAGCCTAACCATCCTAGATATTCTTCCTCGGATTAATTGGAGTCACTTTTGGCGCCGTAAGATGTGGCGGTGGCGTTGATATCTGGAATGTATCTAAACCACGCTACGCCAAATTCAACAAGGTGAGCCAGCGCAAAGACCTGTCCATCAGGAACACAGTCCTTTCTCCTAACTGCCATAGTATTGGAAAAACATCATGATAGTCGCTCGAATCGACATTACTTTTGCAAAGCTCGCCATCCTACTACTCTTCTTGCGTCTATTTGTGCCACACACGATCGGGTCCAAACAGATGTGGTTCTGGATCTGGTTCATGATCTTCTTCAACATTATCTACTGCATCGTGCTTATCCTTCTCATCCAACTGCAGTGCGTTCGTCGTAAAGATCCACCGCCAAACGGCAACTGCCTCGACCAGCACCTCCTCATCGTTACCGCTTCGCTAATCAACGTTATTACCGAAGTCGCAATCCTAATTGTTCCGGTGTTTGCGGTTTGGGGATTGCGCATGCCATTGACTCGGAAACTCGCCATTGTCGCTCTTCTAAGCTTTGGCTCGGCGTAAGTGCCTCGATTCTAGAGCGCTCTAGACATTAAGACCTGTCTAACATCCGCAGCGGGATTGCGTTCAGCATGGCCCGTCTTATCTGGCAGGCTGTAACCACCAACAACAATCCAACTATCTATAATATGACTGTAATCATGCTGGCGTGAGTATAGTAGACAAGTCTAACAATGTACCTGTCGCAAGGACTTACTATCCAATCAGTACAGCGGAGACTACCGTGGCAATCATGGCAGGTTGTTTGCCCTTACTATCCTCCTTCTACAAATTCCATATCGAGCATCATGTTAGTCATATATCAGCTAGCTTAAACTTATCGCGCCCATCGGAAAGGAAACAAAAGCCTCCGAAACACCGTCATCCCCTTACTATCTCCACGACCGAATTGGTGTCCACAGATGTCGCGTTAGAAGAAATACGAACGGAGCAGGTGAGCACAAGTTGATAATGTATCACAATTAAACATCTAGCCCTGCGTGAAAGGACACAAACTTGTCTGTAGGGTTTCCGCATCATTATGAGGGAAGTAGCACGGTGACAAGCACCACTTGAGGCAGGCTACAGGTATACTGGAATAATTGATAGCACGAACTGGTATCATATTTCAATGTTACACTACACGCCTGGACAATTTAGGTTTTATGCAGTACTTTCATTCCGATGATTTTCATAGGAACCTGGGATAGTTTGGTTATCGTGGAGTTGCGGTTAAACATGCTAGAGGGTAGGAACATAAGCTCGGGATATCATCTGGTGGGATTATGCAATAACTGTATGAATATAGGCCTATTAGTACTTATTGTGAACGAGACTGTCTACTCTGGGGCTGCATGGAAGCGCATTTAATCTCCGAATGGACCGGCGGTTATTGTGCATTCGGTTCGAGGTGTCTGAAGCGGACTTGTGCTCATTACTTCGATAATGTAGAAGTGTTTATTGAGCGGTAAGGAACGTCATACAGCTTGTAGAATAGACTGATCTTATAAATTTCTCTCTATTGGCATTCTTCGTTATTCCAACTTTTACAGGACAATCTTTTGCTCCAGATACCTATTCCGACATATCTTCCCTCCCGTATGCTTCTGTCAAGCTACCATGCGTCAAATCCGGATACCTACTAATTCGAATTATATTTTCTTCTACTCCCCCCTTTCTCTCCTTTTTTTCAATGCTTGCATCATGCGCTAGCTCTAATCAATAGTGATGATATCGCCGCGCTCACCACGACGAACTTATTGCGGGACGTGGCTAATTTTTTCGCTAAGAGGGTGTCACTACTGCGGTACATTGGCGTAAGTGAGTTGAAGCGGTTGAGATTGTGGGGAATGCAAGGCTAGAGCCCAAGCGCCATAGCCACCCATAGATAAGCTGGTGACATGTATACGAGGAGTATCAATGTGGCTATCCAAATGAATGAGGACTTCGTCTAGAAGAGCAGCCAAGATACTTTTAGTTCTAGTCGTAACCGTTGTCTATGAAACACTGCTTTAGCGTTAATCCACCTGGTCATCATTTATAGCTTTTGGATAACCTCCGGGCGCCATGGTCAGGTTTAAATTCGAAGCCATAGTCGCAAATTCCTCAGCTATCATTTCGCAAACCTCTGTTGGAGCACTCTCGATCGACAGATCTTTGCTTCGCAGTTCCCCTCCATTCGGATTCCTGCGATATTGAACAGAATCGACGCACTGGCTTTGATATATAATCAAACTACACTAATGTCAAGAGTTCTTCTTGAGCTCCGTCGAATATGTGCCGTGCGAAGTCATACAACTCAACTAACCCTATTCTCTCATACGCTCCGCGCACCTTTTTACTCGGCATGACTGCCAGTCCTATGCCTTTGTACCGGTTCCCAACTGATCTTATCTCCGAACCAGTATCCGGTAATCGAGTCACATACGAGTTGGACCCATGTGCAAGTAATAGGCATAGTATTCGCTGATCAGGATTCTCGTCCGGCGCTTGGTCGTTGGTCTCAGTCATTACTCTTTTGCTCTTTTTCGAGAACATTTTCTTCCAATTATGTTTCTTCTTCTCTGGTTTCTGGATCTGCATAGGTGCCAAGACTTCTTTCTTCTGCAACTGCTCCACCGTATCACAGTCATAGAGAGGAGCGTCGGGCGTGAACCAGCAACCCTCCTCGCCCGCAATCATACGCCATTGCTGTTGATGGTCATTGCGCTTCCCGTCCCCCTCTGGCAATTCCAAGGAGACTGGAATAATATAGCTACGTATGCGGACTTCGGCTGATTTAACGGCTCCCGCACTTCCCAATGGTATGGCTTTGGTGTCGTAAATCTCGCATCGGCGGTATGCTGTTCTCATCACGTATAATAAATCATCTGGATACCAAGTTTGAGCATCTATTGAAGCCCAAGACCAGGTTGGCGCTCGGTATGCTGGTCTATGTTTCTGCCCTGTCGGGAACTCGTCGCTGCCGACCTGGTATGCTGTCGTCCATAGCAAGCTCGGTAACAATCCGCCTTCCCACATTCCGCCGAAAAATGGGTCGAAACCAAAACCAAGCGACGAGAATCTTTGAACCACACCATGGATGGCAGGCAGTTTGTCGGACTTAACAGTCAAGTTGCGGTTTGAGTATTCTTCTACTATGTCGAACCATACTCGCAGGCGGTCGTCCCAATCTAAAGTTTCAAAAGATAATGCAAAAGGCCCGATTGATGGCTTGTTTCGAGGTCGAATAGGTATTTGGTAGTCGCTACATTCGCATCTAAGTCCCGCTCGACACTCAAAGCGCATTTCTTCCACACCGTAATGCAGTATGCGTCTAGAGAGAAGGCGTTCTTGTAGAGTCCATGATCGAGTTGAAAGCGGGTCTGGGGGCCCTTCATGGTTGATAGCCCGCCGTACGCGCACCCGATTCATACGGGTAATGAATGGATCCAGCAATTCCGGGCCATTTTTAGGATACGATCGGAGAATTGGTTTTGTACTGCCGTCGGCCCAGGAATTTGCTATCGTTAAAAACGCTCCTCCGTAGACATCCGCCATACGCGCAGCTTCAATATCCCAGTCATTCGGATCATCCTGCACAATGCAAAGCGAGTCAATCCATAGATAGCGTATTCCGAGCTTGCGGGTGATTGTGACAGCATCCTGAAAAGCCTGTGGCAACGTAGCCATAGAAATATTTTGTAACCTTTCCCGAAGAGTGGCTTTAGTCGTATTAGACAGATGCTCCCTTCCCCAACAATGGCTAAGGGCAGTGTACGGTGCCTGGATTCCGTTTGTAACCAATAGCTTGACGTTTGTGGCGGCTCCTAAATATCCAACGTCGAGGACCCTGGTAGGGAGTTTGGATTCGGCTTGAGGGCCTACTAGGTTATTGCAATTCTGATGTTTCGTTTTGCAGTCATCTATCCAACCCTTCACCAACGTAAACGCTTCATCGCTGCCGCAATCGGGGATCACATCTCGCTTTCTGCTCCAGTAGTCGAGACCATGTTTGTTGCCTATGAACATAACTAAGTTAGTTGAGGGTAGCGGTAATGAGAGCATGGAGTCATGATTCAAGTAGAGGTTGACGTACTTGCGGACGCATAGAACTCTATCTTTACGTTTTCCCCTCTAGCTTGAAATTGAGTGTACAGACCTGTTTGACCTGTCCGCCATGTCCAAAATTCTAGTTCAAAATTCTCTGAAATGTTACGGCCCTGGGCGAAAGATTCCATTGCTCCCCATAAATCCGTACATATTGGGCAAAACGAAATATCTAAGGCATCCGTCATCCATGATACTGGTGTTGAGCTTGGACCGGTCCGAACAAAAGGCGTGTTTGGATCTCGACTTAACAAATTCTTATTTCGTTGCCAAGCCGAGAAAAGGCCCTGACAACCTCGGCAGATGCCCGACATTTTAGGGCTGTTTCTCCTTTCGTAGCCTCCGTTTATTGGGATCCTCGCTGGATTTTATAGCGATCCTCCGATGTTAATTGGCTTAATCCTAAAAAGGCTAATTATGCGAAATACGAAGTCTAAGTGAAGTTTTTGCCAAGGGGATACTTGGCATCCTAAATAGTTGATGCAATAGTCGTATGCGCATGCTTGTTTTAATGGGCCTAGGTTATTTTCTGAAGCTTTGTGAGTTGCTTTAGAAGTAACTCTACTGTGGTGTCAAAGGCCCCTATTTTATTTTGCCTCAAGGTTGCTAATCAACGTATAAAGCTCTTCCCTCAACTTGGCAAGCTCCAGGACAGAGTTCTCTTTCGAGAATAAATCGCGAAGTAGTCCGAGGAGTGGGATCGGGTGTAGAATATACTCGTATTTGATTGTATAAATTGTAGTATTCACTCGATCCCTCAATATGCTCTGGAACCCTTCTTCTGCAAAGTCATAGAGCTTTCGAAGATTTTTTAGGCTCCGCTGTCGGTGTGCGATGATAGCGTCCAATTGTCGTACAAGGAACCTTGCAAGCTCTAGCTTGTCAAAAGAGCTTAGGGTGAACGAAGATATGACGTCATCATTGGAGGCTCGGACGCGTTCTAGGACAGCGCATAGCTTCGAGCAAGGAATGAAATTGAGGCTCGGATAAGGCCGAATACTCGGATCAATATGTTGTTGTAGAAATGGATACTTGCTGAGCTGGGATATAATCTCATTTATTTGGTATACTGTTGAATTTTCAGTGTCACTTTGAAAGGGGCATTTGCTCTGGGTTTTGGTATTCTGGAAAATGGATCTGGTAGACTGGGCTATGAGACATGCGGCAGCGAGAGTAGAGAATATATGCGAGGCGCGCATTTTCGCCAGCGGCGGATATGAGGCTCTACAATGACAAGAGAAGGGAGATGAGATACGACCATAGGCCAGCGTATGCAAAGTCATAAAGGAATTGTTCGCCAGCTAATTAGTTGTTGCTTGACATATCATCGAGTATGCTGATGGGACGGTGACAACTCATCAAGAGCTGTTGGGCGGGGTAAATGTGTGGTTTTATGTTCCAAGGTTATGCACCTAGTCGAGGCTTACGCCTCAACTTTAGCCACATCATGTGCACGCCGCGTTTCAAGATATCTAATATTGGACTGACTGAGCCTCAAGTAAATAAGCTTCGTTTCATAGGCACAAGACATAGAAAAGGCTTCAGTGTTGAGATTCGCGCGAGGTATTCATATGCTTACCTTATGCTTCCTCAAAGCTGTGAAGTTGCCCCACATCAGTTAATGGGAGGCTGCCACTCTATTTTTTTTAACTTTCCAGTGTAACAGTACATTATTCTAAAACCACCTATAAAACTCATCAGTCCATCGGGAGAACATCAGGGGGTTGAGTAGGGAACAACAAAGTTGTTGCCACAGTTTTGTGACTTATAGCTCGTGCGACCCAGGGTTCTTGTGCTATGTACGTGAACTACGCATTTCTTGAAACTCTAGAAGGTTGTCGATATTTCAAAGCTATCAACGTGCACGCTACACTGATTTATACGCACAGAGGGAATTGTCCCTGCGATCTGAATAGTAATGTGGGGAAGTCCGTTGAATATCCGAAGCTTTCCTCGGAATGGTTAGCATATATTTGACTTTCGGAATCCTTTGAATAGCGGACAAACGGGTAATAGACAACCGCTACAAATAATGATGATCGAGTTTCATTCCCTTTTCTATGAGATTAAATGTGGCGCATCGCTCAGCCCGACTCAGCCCCAGCCTTCCCGTCCGATATGAGCTGAGCTTGCCGAACGAAATTCGTCAGTCTCCATACTCTTTGCCTCGTTCCGGCTCCTCTTAGGTTGATATTCTCCATCAAGCATCTCGCGAGTTCCCAATAGTCCTTAAAAATTACGTAATGGAAGTGGCAGGCCTTGTTCTTGCAGTTACACCATTGCTTGCCAAATGTGCCGAGGTCGCAAAACTAATACATACAGTCCGAGGAAAATTACAAATCTGTGCCATGGATACTCGAGTCGATCGGGACGGAATGCAACAATATCAACTTCAATTTGGTAACGATACAGCGCCTACATGCACGTCGACAAGGCTTTACCAGAGGACAGCTTGACGAGCAATATGTGGATAGATTGCGGGATATTGTTGAAGAGTGTTTCTATTCCGTAGAAACTATGGAGAGCAATACGAATTAGATCTGCCGTGACAGATGTACGAAAGAAGATGCTGGATCAGGCCAGCTCTTGGAAGAACGGAGAAGGCCAAATTCGTATGAACGAAGATGAAATCAATCAGCTATTCCAACATCTGTGCGAACACCAAATGAATCTGAGCAAAACGTTTAACATCACGCAGACGTAATTTTTCACTTCTATATTTGCCTCTCCACAGGCCGTTAACAACTCTAGGCACTATCTCAATCAGATCTACGATTTTATTGCCACATAAGGGACAGTGCTCAGCAACTTCATTAATCGGCTACCGCGTGCTCGACTCACGAGGCCCCCTTGTAGCATACCTTCGAATAACTCGGGTTGGTGCTAAAGACCGATCATCCAGATGAACAAATCCATCAACACTGCCGCCTCTGAGTTTGACCGTTAGCTCATGAAGCCGTCGGTTTACTAAAAAACGATGAAATCTAATCTCTGGGGGGTTTCGACAACATACTCAGAGTATTTTATGGAGATAGCAAATCACCTTTTCGAAGAGTTGTCGATTAGGCCTGTTATTTCGATGGCTTTGTCTAGAAACCAAATCGAGGCTTCGGACCTGGCTTCAGCTATCATGGAGACAGTTTCTAAGGGTGAACATGCCGAGGCCTAGGTGAATAACGGACCTCAAACCAGAGAGCCACCACAAAGTCCCGGACATCCGGGGATGCAACAAGAATCGTCGCCCCTGCTTGAAGAGCTAGCATCTCCCGAGTCTCGCCAAAGCCTCGGTCACGATCAAAGCACGGAGGTTGACAGCAATAAACAACCCCTGGAGGCTGCGGAGGCTTCACCCAATATTCCCAAAAAATCAAAGTTGTCAGGTTTGAAACCGGGAGCAGTGAGGACAGTGAAGGAGCTCTACCGGTTTAAAAAAAGTAAGGTCAAGCCGTTGCTATGACTAGTTGCTCCTGTTCTATGTAAAAAGTCCTCTAAGCTAGAGGATAAGAATATTGCTAAGTAAGCTGATTCCAAGTCATAAAGAGTAGCCTGAGCTGCTAAAGGATCATAGTGCCGCAGATGCGAAGTGCTTGGATATTGCAACCAAGATATCTACAGTTTACTTCTCTGTGAAACAAGGGGCGACCACCGACGGATGATTACGTGCCAAGAATCTGGTATAATCAAATCTTGCATTTCGAGTAAATACATCCTTCACTCTACCAAAGGGCGTAGGCTGACTCAATAGCGTGGAAGGTGAGCGCTACAGCCTCTACGTCAACGATTGCTCTAGTTAGGGTGAAATCGACCGCTTGCGGCCGATAAATTATGTCAGCCAGAATTATCACCTATATAAGCCTTCATGCTTTAGCAGCAAGAAGGTCGGCCTTTTTGTTCCTGATAAATTATGTTACGGCTAAGCTATTCACAGTTAGCCCCTTGGCAGGTCCAGGGATATATATGTAGCATGTCTCGCATTTCTAGTCAATAGACGCAGTTTTTCCAACCCTCATCAGAGCCAGCCAGCTCTGACAAATTATATCAACATCTATGCGTTTATTGCTTGTTTCTTCATCGCGTCACCTGCGTTACTAGAGAAGCTACAGGATACATGGATACCTGAAGGAAAGTCGTATTCCCCTAACACTCCAATCGATCTCGTAGGTTGTCGAACGGAAGCTTGCGGCGACCCCGTAATCGTATGAAAGTTAGCGACACATGGAGTGGGCTGCATAGCCAAGGAAGTGGGTGAGCGATATAGTAAATAAATAGGCGTGATTGCGTATGTGGGGTATGATTCTGTAACAGGGAGCGATATCTTCGAAGAGGTAAGTCATCCCATCGGAAACTACATCTTATAGCTAGTAACAACTTTAGGTGTTGATTGCTGCGTTTGAGCCCCCGAAGCCCATTCGAAAGAGTAGAATAGATATATTAAAGGGGATATTACGCTTAGAAGTGCCCATATAGGAAGATCAGGGAAATTATGGGAGACCTCCGGTCGGATTTCTCTAATACATCTATTTGTCGTAGTAATACTGTCATGGGGATTTTGGCTAGTCTGCCGAGCTGTATCAGATATCGTCGTACGATAGCACGGTCGATATCATGCTGGATATCAGCTGATATACCCCTTTTCCATGTACATATATATGGCCCGCTAGCCATCTTCAATCAAGCAGTTCAGTTCTTCATCTCTCTCCCTGAGACAAGACTCGCCTTTCACCACAAATACTAGTCTTTACGCCGTATAACAAATTGATTCGGTATTCTTGAGATATTGCCCACTTAATAACATATTACACGGTAAAAATACACTTTATATTCCAAGCAATCTTCGGACATCTGGCTCTCCTCGCTCAAATCCCTCCAAGATCTCTTCCCAAGACCGCTCAATAACCCTATCATCCTGCACCAGTTCCCCCAATCCTGAAGGAATATTAGAAAAACAATTCAATATCAAGACATCAGCACTTAAGCATGCAGAATATCACGATGCCAGAGCCGACCATGACTCTTCGTCGAATCCCACGTCGATTCGTCATTGGCCTTTTGGAGTAAGCTTACATCGTACTAGTCGCGCTTAACGTCCATATGTGCAACACTATTGACGAACGTCAAGTGCGGTACATCATCCTTCACGCCATTCATCTTTCGGAGGAGCGGTAGGAGTTCCACGGTTATGAGTGCTGTTGAGAGGACATTCAATTGCAGCGCCTCTCCTATCCGGCCGCAGACTTTTCATATTTAGAGTTCGCTAACCCGGAATTAAGCAGTGCGATGTCCCGACCCGGGACTTCTTTTTCCTGCGCTGTGACAAATGTTTTGACGGAGTCAAAAGAACCAAGATTAATCCGAACCACCGTAATAAACCCGCCACCCCGGCCGGTCCTATGCATAATCTGTCTCTTAGCCGCTTGGCCTTTCTCGAGGGATCGGACTGCTAAGATGATCTTTTTGGCTCCTTTCTGTGGGTATTTGAGAACTGCTTCGAAGCCTAGACCAACGTTCGTTCTAGTAACGAGAATGGTTTCGCTGGATAATGAGAGATCTGGGTCCGCGGATGGAATCTTGACGGCTCATCGGAGTTTGGAAAGACCTGTCAATCCGGGAGGTGGACCGCTGGGTGATTCGCAGGCCTGAATAAGGTTTAGAGAGGTCATGGAGGATATGGCCACTTTAAATGATGATTGAAGAAATAGAGTTGATGGCTTCTACAACGTCTTCGAGTTTTAGTCAAAAACGTTATTGTACTGGCGTTGTGGTCTTGTCCTGGCGGCGGAATACCGCGATTGAGCATGCGGAACTCCGAAGGCAGGACGTTATTGTAAAACTAACCACCATAATAATTTGGATCAGCGAAAAATAATCGGGTAATACATCAAGGCGGGAGGAGTAAATGTTGTCGTCAATAGCCTAGGCATCCAAAATTCACGAACATTGGTATACCGGCGAAGTGCACTAGTCCTACCTCGATACAGAAAACCAGACTTCAAGCACATTTCTGGGTCCAGGACTGGGGAAATTGTTTTCATTCCGCCAAGAAGAAAACATCAAGCAGTATAACTCGAAGGGCGCCCATCTCTAAATAAAAGAAGAGTCAAAATATAAACCGCACCATAAAACCATCTAACCATACTACATCCTAAATCCTTTAGAACACCCGCCATATCCCCAAAGAGCCTAGTTCAACTCCAACTCCCACTCATACCAAAAATCTATGTCAACGGCCAAACTGGCGGGCCCGGGATAACGTAGTCCGGATGGTTAGGTGACGTATGAATATTAATAGCCAGCCCCGGTTCATCACCCCGATACAATTCCATCGCTCCAATCCCCCCCTCTACTATCTTCGTGCCTGTCCCGCCAACCACAATAGTCACGCACTGCGGATAAAACTCCGCTCCATCTGTAAAATACGGGCCGTGCCCAATTGCCTCAAACGCGACATGCAGCGCAATAAGCTCATGTCTCACCACATACTCGCCGGGAGAGAGTCCCGCGGGTATCCTGATGGGCCAGGTCCCGTTCGCCGCGATCATTTCGTTGGTGGCCCAGAACCCTTCTGCGTAGGTGGAGTTGTCGATCCAGCCCCATTCCGCGATCTTGACGAATTGAAGGGCGGTTTTGGAGATGCTGGCGCAGGGACCGTTGCATGGCGCAATGTAGTCGATTATGGGGCCCCAGTGAGCATCTGGGAAGGGTTGCCCGGCCATCCACCATTTCACTGTGATCTTCAGGCAGCAGATATCTTTTGAAAAACGGGAGGAAGGCACTATATCATGGTCTGATTGGTGTATAGATATTACATACCGGTCAAGTCGGTGCCAGGCGTAATAGGTGCACTGAAAAGAGCAGGCGAGGCACGCAGAGCACAGACGATGTCTGGTGTGTTTGCGGCGACAGGCTTTAGCGGGCTTCCTCCCGCATTCTCGGTGTACCAGGACGGGGTGTCGCTCGGATACGGCGTCCCCGTGGACCCCTCGTTTGGGTCCCAGGCCTCGTACTCAACGCCGTCGGCCCAGATCTTCTCGAGAAAAGAGTGGCTCAGGACAGCGGGTGCGAAGGAAGAGAGAACAACAAGAGAAACGGAAGCCTTGGAAATCATCCTGAATGATGGGAGTGAGTATCTGTCTTGCGAAGCCGGAATTTTTTGCTGAGGGAGTAGGTAGGAAAGCAATTTGACTGGAATTCTCTTACTTTATATATTTTTCTCTATACGCTGGTTTTGGACAGACTTTCCACCCCCGAGCACATCTAAGCATCTCTTTTTCGTTTCGGCCCGGTGAATCCGATTGCACTGCTGGGTCACTGCGAGTCGAGGTCGGATGGCGTAAGTTGGTCTGCTTCTCCCGTCACCAGAACATCGCTGCACGTTGTATTGATTTCTCCAACGCTCAGTTCCGTACCAGCCCAATGTCGCGAAATGCAGCCACATGTCTCGAAAAGCGGCGTCAGCCGCACGGTCGACGCCCGAGCGGAAAACGCACAAGCCAACGGTTGACTCAATATGTCGTCCTAGTCCTGCCTTTAACCGATAATATTGTGCTTGGCATCCGCTAAGGAGACTCTGGATGGCAAGAATGAGACTATGCTCGTCCACATTATAGGCCCTGTGAGTCTGCACGTGGCGATGGTACTGAAAGTCCGGGATAGATCGCAGGGACTACGTCTCGTCATCAACTTTGGCCCATGAATAATACCGTCAAGTGACTGTACATGGCTAGCGGGCGTAGCCGTCATGAACTTGTACACCGGCGATAGATAGAGAATAGCCTAGATGGACTAGAGATGCCCCGCAAGCAAATATGCCTTAGATGGAATCCTCATGGAAGACCGTTGCCGTGTGGTGAGGCAGAACAAGAAAAGGGAAATGGACCTCGCAGCCAAGACTCGACCCACTAATGCGTGGGATGAGACAATACGAGCTTGTGTTGACAGCTAGAGGGCAAATTATGCTATACAGGAGGCCGTATAGCACACGAATTAGAAAGAATAATGGCTAGCATATGCCTCATAGTTCGATACCGGTGTAAGTCTGGACTTGGCTTCTGTGTCGAAGAAGATAGTGTGAGTCCTGCGTGGCATGTAAGATTTTAAGTCTAGACGCTAATCACAAGATTTCAATGCTTCTTTGAGGACGAAAATGGCGTTATTCAATCGTTTATCCCTGCAGGATTATTGCCCGGCCGTAGCCACCACTCTGCTGAAGCGTACGAAACTTGCGAGAAAAGGGCTATAGTGCACGACTCATGGCAACAACTGCTTGACGCGAAAGCCACAAATACGCAAACTCTTCAATCGTGATCGCGAACTTGTCGATAAGAATTCAATCTCAACACGTGCGAAACTAGTTCCAAGCCAGGACCCAATATCATTCACAGCAGTGGTAGGCTGAAGCGATGCGATTGGCCAGCGAGAGGTTCCGTAAGCATATAGTGCTGATTGCTCTACTATCACCTGTCTTTGCAGCGATATAGTGTCCATATCAATAAACAAGGCAGGAGACAAATTGTTCATCGCAGCCACATTAACTACCCATTTGTGGCCTAACACGAGGTACGATTCCGATTATGCCGGATATTTTGCCGCTAGAGCTGCTCGGAGAGGAAGGAAACTGAGAAGAAAGAGCACCGGGTGTTACCTTATGCACAGATTCAGTAAGCTTTGGTAATTCTGGACAGTAAATTCAGACAGCGATTCTCTATCAATCTTACTGATCAAAGCTCTTGTACTTCATGACTGCCTAATTTTATGTTTTATCGTTTCTTTTGGCACTATGTAGCATACATTCCATTCGATGATTTCCAAACACGCTGTTCGACCTTAAAGACCAAGCTCGCACCTAGTCACAATAGTTATCTTCCAAGCTATCTCCATATTCCCATGCCCTCAATCTCCCATCACCACGGCGCCAAATATCTAGCATTCATCTGCTGTATTTGCTTGTATCCGATTTGCCCCTAATTTGACTGCAGACCAATTGTCTATCCGACAACGTACCCATACCCTACAATCACCAAGTCATCCATATTACACGCTAGCTACTCCGTACATCCACCCAAAACCCTCGTCAGTCATCACGTCGAAGCCTCACACCAGACACCCAATGTCCCAATCCACTCCCATCATCCCTACCCCCCCCCCCCCCCCCCCCCCCCCGGGCGAACCCCCACTATTCATCTGAATATATAAATGTAAGATTATAAGCGAAATTATGGACTAGAGTAGAAAGTCAACTTTTGCTCTACTTTCAAATAAACAAATAAAAAGGTCCCTATTAACCCCCAAACCTAAACCCCTGTTTCCCCAGCAGGGCAAAATCCACTCCAACCCTCTCTATATGACCACTCGCTCAAGCATTTAGAGAAACTTAGCTCTTCCTCATAACCGTATCATGTCCTATTCTAATCTCCCTCACGCATAGGAAAAAAAAAAAAAGCAATCGAATAACTCGACAATGCATACCCCACACACAGAGTGGGAGACAGAAACCCAACTATGCTGCCCATATTCCCCGATTGCGAATAGTACATATGATGGGATAGCATGGATGTGGTTATAGGCACTGGATCCTTCCTCCGAATCCAATCGACACTGAACATAAATGCATAAGCGCACATGCCCGAAGTGCCACACTTGCCGCACTTTACAAGAATAATTGCTCGCATCATGGACATACGTAGTTCGGGGAGGTACTATAGTATAGTATTCCTATCATTTGTAAAACGAGCGGAAACCAATCCAACTCGATACTTTGCACCCTATAAACATTGAATTCCAACCTTTCAGGTTGAATCAAATCACCTACTTAGTCCATTGTTCACAGGAACCGAGCCATTTCAGTACTTGTGCGTAATCTTATTCACCATACTCCCCCTCCTACTCCCATCACTCTGCCCTTGCGCTGCCAAACTCGCCCTACGGACTGTCTCCTGCAATTCTGGATCCCCCTCGCCACCGCCCTCAAAGCTCCACAGCGCCGGACACGGCCCAATCTTGCGCCTAAACACATACGTTTGGATCCACCAGGGAAGCACGGTGCCGCACTGATGGCTTATGAACCTGCGCGTCGGGATCGCGAATATGTAGTCGAGCTCCTCGAGCGTGCGCTGCTTGGTCTCGGGTACGAAGAGGAAAATCATGACAAGCGCGACGATGTTGAGGCCGGCGTAGAAGCCGAAGGCACCGGTTGGCGTCATGGCGTCGAGCATCCGCGGGAACGTGATCGAGAGGACGGCCGCCCAGAAGAGGCATGTGGCCACAGCCCACGACATGCCGACTTCGCGGTGGGATAGCGGGAAGACTTCGGCGGAGTATGTGAAGGGGACGGGGCCCTCACCTGGGGAGTAGAAAGCTGCGAACTGCGCGGGTTGTAAGTGCATGGGTTTGGGACGGAGCGATGTGGAGTTGGAACGTACTAGGTAGATGAATAGGGCGACGAGGCCAAGATGGGCTGTGTTAGATTCGGGGATTAGGTAGCAGAGACCGGCAGCTAGAAGCGTCCAGCACATTTGCGGGAAGGTGAAGAGGAGTAGTGAGCGTCTAGACTAATTAGCCGGTGTCAATTGGATGCGGGTGGTTGGGTGCATACCGGCCAAACGTGTCAATTGTCCAGATGGCGGGCCATGCAAATACGAAGTTGACAAGACCAAAGCCCCAGGAGGCGAGAAGGGACTCAGTGTTGCTTGCACCTGCCTGCTCGAAGACGGTCGAAGAGTAGAAGGCAATGATGTTGACTATTTCCATTAGCATATCAGCATGGAAAAGACTATTGGATTTGACCTACTTCCGCATAGCTGCTGGGCAAGCATGACAGTGAAAGATGCCAGCGTTGCGCGACGAACGCGGGGGATGGTGAAGAGCTGGATGAAGCGAGTAATGTAGTTGCTCTTGATCTGGACCAAGCTGGCCTCGGCACGGAGCTGGGCGTGGATGTAGTAGAGATCGCGGGCAGCCTGAAGTTCGGTGTTTCGGAGCTTCTTCAAAGAGTTGTACGCTTTGCCATATCGGCCCTTCTTAATGTACCATCGTGGGGATTCTGAGAACAATTAGTTATACATGGAAATGTAGATAAATACGGGCTTTACCTGGGCAGAAATAAACACCGAACAGTAGAGGAAGCGCAGGTAGCAAGGCTGAACCAAACTGCAATCGCCAAGAAATGTCGCCAGTGTCCTTGACGGCCAAGTTGGCGCAAGTTCCGAGGAAAATACCAAATGCGGTCCACATTTGCCAGGACATGACTAGGGCTCCTCGAATAGCAGCGGGCGAATTCTCGGCGGAAAAGATGGGGATGGTTGCGCCCTTGCAGCCCATGCCAATGCCGAGCAGCAATCTAGTAACGAAAAGTTGTTCCCAAGCTTCAACCAATTAGAAAAATGTTCCGTGACAGATACGCATGCAGCTTACTTTGAGCAACGGCGCTACCGACAGGGGAAAGTGCGCAGAAAATAGCAGAGACGAAGATGCATCCACGACGGCCAAAGTAGTTGTTCAACGGGTCAGACATCCAGCAGCCACTATATTCTATGAGATTATGTCCACATACAGAGGGGCTTCAAAACTTACAGGAAAGCGGAAGCGATGTAGGGGCCGGCGTTGATCAGACCCTGGAGCCATTGGTTCTTCTCCGCGTCGGGGTTGTTTTCGACTGGGATACCGAGAGCATCAGGGAATGAAAGATTAGCGCCGTTGGAACCAGTCTGGTCCCAACCTTGCACGGCGGCTCCGATTGAGCACAACACGATGGTGAAGTAGAGGAGCTTGGGCTGCCTCCACTTGTGAAGGACCTCGTTGCTGACCGCAAGCTTCTCCTCCTCTGTGATTTCGGGAACAGAGGCGAAGGAAGGAGGGTCACGAGCGATGAGAGCACCCCTGACGAGCAACGGTTTTATCTCTTCAAATCCGTGTTCGTGGGCGAATGCGTCGACGTCAGAGAGCATCTCTTGCTCGGTCATATGAACTAGAGGATTCTGAATCCTAGGGCCACGGGTTAGACCGCGTATAGTTGCGATGAAGATAAACACGCACTTGGAAGAAGCATTGTTGCCAAGATTCACGGCCTCCTGGTGGACGCCTTTCTCCTCATTTGCCCTAGGACACGTTAGTTATGCTCCTAAAGTAAAGGCTGAGGTGGAGGGAGTCGTACATATCGTGTTTCTCAGAGTATGACTTGTTTTGGTCTTCGGTTGCGGTCGCCATGGCGAAGAGTTTGGGGAGGCTGGCGAAGAGATTGAGGGGGAAAATAAATGCTCGTCGCGCCTGAGCCTTTCACCGACTACTTTCACCGACAGGGCGCAGGGCCGGGCTTTATGAGCACGCCCACGACCGGTCATCAAAACCCAGGAGTTCAGGCATCCCCGCACCCCTCGGGCAGGTCTGTCGCACTGGGTCAAGATAGCGGAGCAATTACAGTGGAGCCCGGTGAGGACTAGCAGGGAAACAGACAGGATGAGCAGCCGTACAACATATTGGAGCAGGGAACGATCGGCGGCATCGCACTTGGCAACCGCCGGGGCTGGATGACGGCAAGAAACGCCATAGAAGCGCTACAGATTGCGTCGTCGAAAACGCTCGCACAATCCATGATATCAAAGCTATCTATCAAATTCATGTAGAGACGCGCGACGAGGCCTCTACGGCGGCCAAGCACGGCGACGATGTGCGCGCGCGGTCGCGGGAGTGGTTAGCGCCGAGAGTGGGCCTGGCAAGCTTGTTTGTGGCGGCGGCAGCTTGAGGTCAGAATACAGCTTGAGGCGTTCTTGACCTGGCTTGGGGCTGGCTTGGGGCGCGGCTTGGGGCTGCTTAGGGTGCTTGAGGGTGCTTGAGGGTGCTTGAGCGGATAGCGGCTAGGCAACGGGACTCCACACCTGCACATCTCTCAACCCCGTGGAGGAGTTCGCCCTTGGCTCTGCGCCAACACCACGCTAAAAGCCGGCGATGCCGTTCGTTCGAATGAAATCTGCCATCAACTCGAGCTCGCACGGCAAGTGGGGCGCGTCGCATGACCGTTCACTAGGGAGAGTGAAAAATTTCTGGTTATTGGTACGTCCACCCACCTTTACTGTATGCGGCTGACGGGTGGCCCTGCGTTCGGCTCCTTTTGCTCCCATTACGGTATCATCTCCTCCCTCTTCATACCAAGTTATTTACCACGATCTGTGGGACTACCACGAGAAGACAGGTGGTTTGTGCAGGTGTCCTTATCTTCACTGTTTTCTCTGTCTTCGCTCAGCCTCTCCGTCATGGGCGCGATTCAAAAATAGGCATTGCCCACCATTTCACCTTCACCTAGCTTCCACTATACAACTAGACTATGTCAGGGATCGGAGCTGGATGTAGCCCTCCACGACGAAGGCGACCATGACGTGGTGGCGGCGCCCATCTCACGCCAGCACAATGCCATCTGCACCCCGTACCCCGATTAACGGTCTGTGTACTCGAAACGCACCTAACCAGCTTCAAGCTAGACATGGCGCCGCGCGAGGCATTTCGAGACTCGAGACCTAGAAATTCGCGTGTTCTAGAGCAGAACCCAGCTGTGGGTTTGCTGATATTTCTAAGTTCTTAACGATGAAACGTGGGCCGGCTTGCCTAATCCAGCATACTCTATACGCTTGTGCCGCCTCGAAGAGCCGCAAGCATGGCCTAAGCGGACGCGAGAGGATTCTCGAATGTCTAAATATATTCTATGGTCGCGTGATGAGCATTCCAGTTGATGCGAACCAGACAGCTAGTAAAAATGGGCAATCGAGTCTTCGCACCATAATGATCTAGGCGTCACTAGATGTGCACTGGCACGAAGCTTCATGTTAGTCAAGCTTGACGAAGAGAATCTTGTGCTGATCGGAAGACTGTAATCTTTGTATTTTGCGATTGACATTATTACTGGACTATCGTATCCTTCTCAACCGTGTTATAGGGAACGTTCGAGTTAAATTATGCTACACCCCGCGGCCGATCAGTGAAGCTCTGGAAATCTCAGATCTGACTGATGTCCGAGCATCATTAGCGGCGAATATCAATTGACCGGCATCTCTAGTCGAGCCACGGATTCGCACTAAGCTTGTCCAGTCACATTTGTCAATTTGAAGCTCCAGATCTCGCCGCTCCACCCACAACCTTTTCCACCCATCTCTTTTAGGGGCGCCTCGATCGCCATTGGTCCCCATTCAAACCTCTCTCCATTGACGCCCATCTTTGTAAGGAATTCTTCTTCTTGGCCATCGTTGATCTTTGCGAATGTCTGACGTCCACGCGCAATGATGCTAAGCTCCACCCTTTGATTTTTTGGCAGTGTCGACCGGAGTCGAAAATACTCTCCTGAGGCGAACAACGTAATGCTAGGTGTTAGCATTAGCGAAGAATCAGCGCCCGATAAGATCGTGCTGTTTGTGGGGTTGTCTAGGTTGCGTAGGAGGAGGCCCAAGCTCAGTGTATAGTCTCTACCTTTGGACGAGAGCGGTGTAGTAAGCATGCAAGAAGAATTGATGGCAATTGAATCGTTGGAAGTGGTGGAACAATTACTCCAACCATCATGTCCATTGCCCGAAAGATCTAGAATTTTTCCTAATCTGTTGACCTGCACAACGGAGGAACGATCAAGTGAATAGTCTAAGATCGTAGGCGACCTTGATGGAATACGGCGCTCTAAATTCTGGTCCGGGATGATAGGATGGAGTACTTTCAACACCGTGTTGAATTCAGACATGGTGAGATCCCCGCCCCATTGCTTGTCTGCTAAAGCTGGAATACCTTCCCTCCATGCGTAGTAAGCTTCAGAATAAACGCTAGAATTTGGTCCGTAGTCATTCCACAATGGCGCGACTTCTCCAAGTACGAGTGGCTCGTCGCGTGGTGGGTTATTATAGGTTCTCTGCGTGTCGAAAATGTGAGGATACCACGGCTCCTTGCCGGAAGGGTCGCCATTGAATGTTCGGGCAATATTGACCTCCTGAGGATAGCTGCCGGACCACTTGTTGACCACATAGAATGTATCATCAGAGTTGAGCACGGTATAGTTGTTGCGGATGTAATCGTTCAAGGGATTGCCTTCAAAGAACTCCCAGTGCTGTATTGAAACATTTTGGTATATGTTGATGTATCCAGGTTGGATGTAGTTCGGTGGGAATGTCCCCCATATGCGAGTAGATTTGTTCGATTCGGTATGGATATGGTCGGCCATGGCATTCACGAAGGCGTTGTAATCATTTACTTCGGCTGTATACTCGTCTGCACCAATATGAACTATCTTGCTGTGGAACCAAGGTAGGAAGGTAGTCCAAACTTTTCTCATTGTCGGGATCGTCGCAGGGTTGGAGATGTTAAGCAAACTGAGGTCATCCGACAGTCCTAATTCGGGCTTCCATTGCACAAATACCAGAGCGTGACCTAGAGCTTCGATTTCTGGAATTATGGTAACACCGCGAGCCGCACATGCATACTGTATATGGTCAAACTGCGCTCTTGTATATGACTCGTTCTTATGCTTGTTCAGCCCAGCAACGTCATCAGAGTCAGACCATAGTCTAAATCGAGCGTATAGCTCTAGTGACAGCCTATGGTCGTACCTCCGCACGTTGTTATACAGGTTATCGCTGAGGTGAAGATGAAAGGTGTTTTGCTTAAAAAAGGACATGTAGGCGCACATCTCGACCAGGAAGCTAGGGGGGTAGTAGTGGCGTCCAACGTCCAGCATCATGCCACGCGTACCCCATCCTGGAGTGTCCTTGCTGACTCCCCACGGGATCAAGCCCTTAAATAAAATAGCTTGCTGTAAGATGGTGCGAGTTCCCCACCAGACGCCGAGCGGACTTGCTCCGGTGATATTTATCCCAGAGGATGATACAGTCAGGGTGTAGCCTTCGGATGAAGGGCGGCCCGCGGCATCGCGATAGTCGCTGGTGTTAGTCAGGGTGAGAAATAACGATCTGTTCTCTGGATTCTCGCTGAGACGCACCGGCGTCTCCACTCCCACCTCTACAAGATCACGAGCAAACGTCCTAGCAAAGTCTTCCAATGTCGGCGGGACCAGGGTTTCGCCCGCATTATTGACAGACTTGGCAAATCTGACATCGACGACGATACTGCTGGTGTCGCGCAGACGGAATTGCCCGTCAGCGGCAGTAAATGGTAGAGTTGGTATTCCTAGCAATCGTGCTGTTAAAGGCATTAGCAGGTTATGGATTGGACTGCTCTGTGCATACCAGCCCCATGAATTGAAAGCCATCCAAGAGCAACGAACAGGAGGGTGGTCATATTGTGACTGTAGGTCGAGGGAACGAATAGTGAAATATCTTACTCATACCATGTTCACAACTGAGCTTCTCTAATAAAGGGATATTGAGCTACCTCCATAGCATGCAGCAACATGATATGCTATTCTACAGTCGTCTTGTCATTTGTTCGTCCATCTATCTTCGGGACAAGGGGTGGGATCAACCCCCGGGATCTCATATACCTTGGAGCCAATGAACATTATTAATCTATGTCGCAAGTTCCCGATAAGAAAGGACTGTAGTTAAGCCATCGAACGCCGTGTGGACGAGAGATGCATCTGAAAGAGAGGGTTGAAGCTGGAGATAGCTGAGGGGCGGGTGGCCTCTGCACGTGCGGGCTGTCCGGGTTGGGAACTGCCGACCGTCTCTAGAGCTTCCCGGTTGAACCTTCATCTCTCGGCTGGGCACTCATCTCCAAGTCTTCCGCTCATAATTTTCCATTTCGTGTGTCAATTAGTTCTTGATTATCCATGCGCTCTAGAATTCCCCACGGCCTGGGCAGTCCCCGAATGAAGCACGACGGGAGCCCGTCGGCAATAGTCCATCCAAGCTTGACTTTGCGAATGCCCTAATCGCCCATTGTAGGTAGTCTGAGAAGCCAGATATATCGGAACAAGTATGGAATTGGTCAAACTACTGACTATCTACCTGCTGTTCGCAGCCGTCTCCTTCGCGAAACCGTTTGTGTCAACCGCGACTCCCGCCTCTGCGCCGTCCTTCACGTATAACCGCACGCATTTCCTCCTCAATGGCGAGCCGTATCAGATTATTGGTGGTCAAATGGACCCTCAGCGCATTCCTTGGATGTATTGGCGCGATCGGTTGAAGAAGGCGCGAGCAATGGGGCTCAACACCATCTTCTCGTACGTCTTTTGGAACTTACTAGAGCCGACAGAAGGCATGTGGCTCAATGAAGGCGACAATGACATTGCATCATTCTTCAGAATTGCCCAGGAGGAGGGCCTGAACATAGTCCTACGTCCAGGGCCGTACATTTGCGGTGAGCGCGACTGGGGAGGCTTTCCGACCTGGTTGTCGACCGTACCTGGAATGGTAGTCCGCTCCTACAATGAGCCCTTTTTGAAGGCCGTAGATTCATATATACGGCGCCTTGCAAATGATGTGCGAGCTCTACGAGCTAGCCGCGGTGGCCCAATCCTGATGATCCAGGTCGAGAACGAGTACGGTTCCTTCGGAAGCGACCACAACTACACTTCGGCCATTCGAGACGTGCTGCGCAGGAATTTTGATTTGGCCTTGTACACCAATGACGGTGGGGAAGAGTGGACCTTAAAGGGAGGATCAGTTCCTGGCGTCCTTGCTGAGATTGATGGCGATCCGTGGAGCGGCTTCAAGGCACTAAGACAATTCATCACGGACCCAGCTCAACAGGGTCCATTGATGAATGGAGAATACTACACTTACGCACCTGATAGATGGGGATCTACTAACCAACACTATACTAGTAATGGTCGCTCCGATGTTGTGAAGTCTTTCGTGAAGGCTTTGGACTATATACTAGGCACGGAATCAGCTTCAATCAGTCTCTACATGGTCCATGGTGCCACGAATTTTGGTTTCAGTAATGGTGCCTTATGGTTGGACAAAACGGTTGCGTTCACCTCGAGCTACGATTACGGCTCTCCGATGGACGAGAGCGGACGTACTACTGATTTGTATTACACTTTTCGTGAGACTATTCAAAAATACGTTCCCAAAGGCAGTATTCCTGAAGCACCATTGGATGTGCCAAGATCGGCAATACCCGCGTTCAATCTGGCTCCAACCAAACTGCTCTTTGATATTCTTGGGCACAAGACAACCAACAAATCCCCATGGACAATGGAGGAACTCGGCCAATCATACGGTTTCATCCTCTACGAGTACACGGCGAAGACCTTCGTTGAAGGCATTGTGAAGCCTGGCGATCGAGCTCGTGACCGAGTCCTAGTCTATGTAGATGGCGTCCGAAAGGGCGTCATCGACAGCCAGTACCAACGTTCACCAGAGGTCAATGTTCAATTGAAGTTTGGGAACAAGCTACAACTCCTCGTGGAGAACCTTGGAAGAGTAGCTTACTACTCCCGAGGCACACCGCATCGCAACTATCTCCAGGATCCATACAAAGGCATTCTAGGCAATGTGACCTTAGGAACACTGGTATTGGATGGCTGGGACATGTATCCACTTCAGCTCGACGACATATCCGCCGCTACAAAACCCCCATTCTTGCCAAGTGATAGCTTTAATCTCTCTACGCCGGCATTCTACCGCGGAGTATTCAGCGTGAACAAAACTGCCCGAACTGATCCTGCTGAGATGGACACCTTTCTGGCCGTACCTGCTGGTATCAAAGGTAATGTGTGGGTTAACGGCTTCCATCTTGGACGCTACTGGCGGGTAGGCCCGCAGCAGTCTCTCTATCTGCCTGGCACGGTGATTAATCCAGATGGGCAACCAAATGAAGTCATTGTTTTGGAACTAGAGCCTGACAGGGTCAAAGGACAAATGATGGCTGTGGGACAGAGCGATCGTGTATGGGGCAACAAGCCAGATGAAGATTGTCCACAATGTAGTTGACATTGCGTCGTCGGGTAACGACTTGTGGCTTGCTAGTATGCATACGCATATTCGTTCTGTGCCCCCTTGTAGGTATGGATAATGCGTCTGCGTGTAGTTCTCGTATCTTTTCATAATTTCAGGATCATTTTGATTCCTTTGATTGCATTGTGAAATCTACTACAACAATTTACGGTGCGCACGGTGCTATCTTTCCACAGTGACTTCGACTATAAGAGCGGCCAATCATTTTAAGTCGCATCACTAAAGCACGACCATATTTTTCTAGAGAAATAGTTAACAAGCACAAGTGCCACCACGGACTTCGACTTGGACCACCAACCGACAAAGTACCCAGTCTCCTGACGCAGCGTCCCTCAACGGGAATCCCGCAGAGCGCGTATCTTATGACCGGGATGAAGGTCGCCCTGACTATTGCACAGACCCAAGGAGACTGCGGTTCGACCCCGAGCTACCCTGTAGTGCTAGTCCGTACCGTCCCCGTTTCTTTACCCCGTTTCTCTAAAGTAGATTCTCGGTCATGAACGTACAGAGCACTCGTCTAGTAGAGATAATGCCTCTCCCCCACTGGCTTGCATCCTTATCTTCATTCCACAAATGAACGCGTTCCGGAAGGCGGGCCTTTATTGGCGTATATAGCGGGATCATTGTGGACGTAAATAGAGGCACTTTTATAGGAGTGAATAACGGAACTATCGTAAGGGAGAACCGCGGACCTATCGTGGGAACGAATGACAGAATCATTGTATCCTCTCAACCCATTAGCCAACCCCGTTCTGCTATGCCTCGCTAGACTCCTCGCATAGACGTCTTTAGACCACCCCCAGAACCATATCCTCTCCAGAACTTCCTTTCGGAAACCCTCTACCTAAAGCCATGGGATTCGTTCCAGATACATCCCCTAGTCCCGGGATATCTTTTTTCGGTATGCATCCACGTTTTCAGATGCCATCTTTATTCACTCGCGAAACACCCCATGAAAGCCGGGCCATTCAATTCACCGCGAACATACCTTCCCCTGGCACTAAGGGCTCAACTCATGGCCCGCGTCAAAATGCACTACCGCACTTGATCACTCCGGTACCTTCGAACTTCCAGCTCTCCTCTCTAGCCTCAGATCATAATTCCCACCTCGCAATAGGCGCCGTGCCATCTACGACGGGTGGCTTTCAACTCCCTTCCATCCTCCTTCCGTGTACCGATCACGGAGCACGCATCACCTTTCATGAGCACACCACCGCTGTAACCAATACGCCCGAAAATATCGATCGCCCCATTGGCCTTAATAGCCTGGGATCCAAGGGCCCAACTGGTAGTGTTGATCCGGTACGGAGGAGGTGCGCGTATATATTTTGTTTGGAGTACTTGGATGAATGGTTAGTGGCCCAGAGCGTGATAGGGATGTGTGTCTTATTTGTCGTAGGAATTTGAGACGAGGTCGAGGGAACCCGGGCGATAATTATGAAGAGGTCTGATGATTGGGAGTGCGGTGGGGCTTGTCTTTGAGGAATCGAGGGCCGAGATGAGGGGGGGTTGAAAGGGGAAAGGGTTTAGATTGGGAACGATATAGGAAGTGTCTATAGAAGAAATAGAACTTATTATCAAGGCTGCAAAAATATAAAAGTAAGATATTAGTTATTAATTATTTCTTATATTACTATTTCTTTTCACTAATATCATTTATTTTTTACTATATATATTAGAAATAACATATCGTACAAGCCAGATGCGTGCACAAGTGAGCTGCGCACCTTGTCAACCATCTCGATAGTTATAGGCATATATCGCGATAATGCCAGCAGGAATAAGAATAATATTTTGTTAGGAGATAGATAGACTATTTTTCTGCCTCTGCGCAAGTTCTAGAGTTATACCTGGCCTTGCCGCAGCGCCTGCAGTGCCGCTGGTGCGGTGTGCTAGCCTTTCTGCGCTTGACACCTGCGCGCTCTTATCTCCTAGCTGCTCACCTACCTCTTTTTGAGCAGCTATCTCAGTAGCTTCTGCACTAGTAAGACTACCTTGCTTCTGTAAAACCCGTCTTGGCCACTTTTTGCGTTGCGATAGGGCCTTATTTGCTTCCTGAAGCTGGGTAACATATATCGCTTAAGGAGGAACTCTACAGTTGCAGGTGGGCTAACGCCTAGCTATAGTGGTTGAAAATAGGGAGCGGGAGCTGGAGGAGCGATTCAGTAATCCTGCACGCCAGCTCGCAGCACCAACGTGCTCAAAGTGCCATATTCAGGGCCATAAAAGAAACCAGTGTGCTAGCGTCTAATAAAGCTCTGTGTAGAATTTTATCCTATTTGATTCTGTTGTTGTAGTATAATCATGCAAAACTGCGCATTGGTTTTGGTGTGGTGGCCAAATGAGTGATAAAACACGTTACAATATACTTCTCTACTGTATCCTAGACCTACAGGTCACCACAACCATTAGCGCAACCATCAATATAACAGCCATACAGTCTCCACCCACTTTTGCTTATAGCTATAACTCGCTCAAATTCCAGGCAATCTCTAAGGACACTATCTACGCAAGCTTTTGAGGCACTAGTCTAGTTCTATATAATTCAGAGGCAGTGATATTAAAACTTGATGTGAAGCTTCGAACACCAATACTGCATGTACCAGAGGCCCTCGTATAGGAAGCTAAAACACCAAGCAACAAGCATGAATCAGAGGCTTAATCAGTATTAATTACTGATCAGATTTGAAGGCATAGGGGCTTATTACCTGCCTCTATTATTGCAGCGATTAATCAGCTTAAAAAAGGTGCTAAGGGAATGCTTTATTCAGCTGAAGTGTCAAATCGTTAGCCTTAAGAGGGCACAAGACCACCGCAATATATAAATAGCATAAAATGCAGTGGATCCAGAAGCAAGGCACCTTATTAAAGGCAAAGGGACAGGAGATTATGGCTCAAAAGGGGGTTGAGCAGTTGCTAGAGGGCGAAATACGTCAAGGTAAGGGGCGATCAGGTGCAAGCCGGCAGACTTCTACACGTTACAGCCGCTACAGAGAGGCTACGCATAACTCATGTACGTGTGAGAAGGGTACTATAGATACTATTTGATCGAGGATATATATTATATTGGTAGTATCTTAATGCGTTGTGAAAATATATCGCTGGAACGGTCGAAAAAATTAATGAGGTGGCGCGCTCGCTTGTCACTGACGTTATATAGAGTTTCAACATGGGCAAATTAGTGCTCTATAGCCGAGAACATCACTCTGTTCTAGCAAAAGGCCAACCGAGAACACCAATAGTAAGAAGGAAAGGATCTTTCTTCAATTCATGGGCCCGTGCCTCCAGTTCATCCACGTCCCAGTTGATCCACAAAGCTCTCCCACTCGGCATACAGCGACCTCTTTCACTACAAAGCCACAGCATAAATCCAGCCGAAAGCTCGACATCTTCGTAGTTCAAGATCGTCCTCAAAGCCTCTGGGTCCGGCGCCATGGCGATACTACGTTTGCTCATGTCTGTGTCGATGACCCCGGGGTGAATTGCATAAACTCGAAAGTTATCCGGGTTCTCTACCGCCAAGTATTCTGCGAATTTGAACTCGGCAAGCTTGGTGATGGGGTACGCGGCTGGTACCGATTTCATTAATGAGCCGGGATATACTGCAAGAGCGGAGCTGAGGATAATGAGAATTTTTGGGTGCTTCTCAGAGGGTGGGCAAGTACGCAGAAAAGCCTGCGCAACAAGAAAGGAGCCTTTCATGTTCACCTCGAAAGCTGTCCAGAAATTGGAGACGCTGGTGTCTTTCAAGAGACCCTTGTCAGGGAAATATCCAGCGCTGTTGATCACGATGTCGATGTCCCCGAATGTACTTTTAGCTGTTTGGAAAGCGAAAGGTACTTGATATTCGTCGCTGACGTCTAATGGGATAATCAAGACTTCTACTTTCTTTCTATGCGAGTCGATCTTCAACTTTGTTTCTTCGAGCGCATCTTTGCGTCGACCGCAAAGGATTAAAGCCTTCGCATCGGCTTGAGCAAATTCAATTGCCGTTGCCTGCCCAATTCCGGAACCCGAGCCAGTTACTAGAACAACTTTGCCTCTGGCAGAGAGCTCGGGTTGCGTCGGGGAAATGAAAGGATAGGCTTTCTTGTGAAACTTGGATGTAAATGACGGGGTTGACATTTCGTTTTGCGGTCTGTGAGTGGCATCTATCCACGAGCTTACTTTCGAGTAAAATTGATGTTGTTGTAGGAGCGTATTATAGAGGTAAAGAACTCCGCATAAATGAAAGAGTTCGGATGAGGGGCACGAAAAAAAAGAAGGTGCTGAGGCTTAATAAGTGTGACACGACATGTGGGGTCCAATATCCTACTTATTTATGAAGACCTAGTAAATCATTCCTTTGGAATTTAACCGGAATGCTCGATAGGATGATCCAAAACCCACAGTTGAGGTAACAGTTTGTCACTGCAACCCAGATGAACTGGATATAATATTGAGAGAGCGGTGTCTAAGAGTGTCTATCTGTGTTCTAATTCTTTGCCCTTATCGCGTCTTTGAACCCCTGAGAGCTATCTTCATGGAGCCTTAGATATGACGAATTTATTCAGTCGCCGCTGAAGAAGCTCACTTTTCTCTTCTCGTTCGCTTTCCGGAGGTTTAAGACTGTCTCCAAATGACTCATACCGAGACATTCGTCTTGCTTGCTCGCCAGCAGCTGAGCTATCTTGAGAGTATTCTTGATCTGTCTTCCGTTCAACTGCGCCTTTGCTAAGCGATCTAATTCTGCATCGGTAAAGGCACCAATATTTGAGTGCTGGGCCTCGAAGCTCCGATCTAGGAATATCTGCCAGATATGTCGACGCGACACCTTGTCGAGTTCATTATAGTTGAGAGTTAGATGGATTCTAGATTCAAATGCTGCATCCATATTCTCAATGCGGTTGGTTGTGAGAAACAATATGCCTTCAAAATATTCCAATAGCCGTAGAAAGACAGCTACAAGCTTGTTACGGTTAAGGTCAGTAGTGCTGCGAGCCTCCATGAACACGTCTGCTTCGTCAAGAAGAAGAACTGCCATTCGAGTTAGTACAAAGGGTTTATTTCATATAGCATAGCAACACCTACCAGCGTTCCACTTCGCACACATCTCCAGGATATCATGCAATTCTTTCTCAAGTGTGTCAGGCTTAGACCCCAAGTCAGCAGCCCCAATGCTATACAGAGGTGCTTTCATGGACTCGGCGACACTCTCTGCTGTAAGAGTTTTGCCGACTCCAGGGGGTCCAGTCAGGAGCATGATAATGCCTTTGCCTTTGCCTTGGATGAAATCATCGAAATGGTCACGGTATTTTGCTTGTGATTCCGCGAAGGCAAGAATGAGATTCTTCTGGTCCTGTGGCGCTACCAGATACTTGAAGGCATCATTGTTCCATTCAATATCTCTAATATTGTCGATGTAAAAGTCCAACCACTTCCTGTCGTGAAGTGAATATCCTCTGACCGTGGGTATGGCGAGGAGAAGTTGCTCATTGGTAAGAATGGACTTGGTCTTGCCATTTACAGTCGGTCTTTTACCAATACCACGAACCTCTCTCTTCCCAATATATTCATCAAGCACAACTACGTCGTCTTCCGAGTCTTCGTCGGTCTTATTCTGACTTTTTGTGCTAGCAACCTCTTCCGAGTAATCTACCGTCTCAATGTATTCAAGGCTCACTTTGGAGCTGGAGCGTGAATATGACGATAGGTTGCCGTACTGCGCCCACGATGATGCATCAACAATGATGCGGCCGTTAACATTGTATTTCTTCATCTGACCACGAGGCCCCTTTGCCAGCGCAATGCCATAATAAGAGACGAAGTGGTATCCTTTGTAGGCCTCAAACATTCGGCCGCGCTTGGTTAGTTTCTTCTTCAATTCCTCGAGATCCGAGTGAAACTCTAAAGGAAAAGCCTCCAACTTGGCAATTGTCTTTGTACCGCGAAATCCGGCGATGTACAGAGTCTCTTTGTTCATACCAAATTGTGTACCGTCGAAATCAACAAACTGACATTCGAGCTTATAGAGTTGATTTCCGTTCCTCGTATCCTGTTTGCCGCTGACGAGCTTGTAGAGGCGGTCACGGCCCTCGATGTTATGATAAACTAGGCAGCCAGGCTCGAAAATTGTCCACATGTACTTGAACTTCATGACTCCGTTCTTCACGAGGTCTCTTTTTTCTCTGATGAGGGCGGCTAGGTCTTCCTCTAGGATTGAATACAATAACTCCATATGCTGCGCAGGATTCTCGAGATTATCTGATGTCTGATCGGAGTTGTCCAGCTGTTGCTTTGCCTTATCACGGGCAGCCTTGAGCTTTTCCCATCGGTGTACAAAACACTCGAATGGGGCGTTGAATTCCACACGCTCGAGCTCTAGTGTGATACCTGGGTACTCATCCAGGACTTGAGCTAACATTTTTTTTAAATGTGGGCTCTGCACGACAATTGAATGGAGGTCAAGTACTTTGTCGGGTTGCGTTGAGAGCCTGTACCGTACTACCAATGCATGTTGTGCAGATTTTGCGTCCTCGGCTGGCGGTCCAACTCTCTCTGGGAACGTGGTGGACCATCTATTTATGCCAAGCGGGTCTTCATAAAGATAGTGAATAGAAGCTTTGGAACCAGGAGTGGCCAATTTCTCCTTCGAATCCGTAGGCATGGCTATGCTTGAGGCTTCTCTGCGCGGAGGTGGGAAATGACGAAGTCAAATTTTTTGCCAATAACTTTGCCAAAAAATGGCTAGAATTAAGGGTACTCATATATGCCCAAGGAGCAAGACAGGTCGCATACCTGAATTGCTGCCTACGAGGTGCGGGAAGCCTAAATTAGCAGAATGATACACTCATAACCTTGCCAAGGGCCACACTTGACTTCGCGGAACTAATTAGGTAAAGCACGCCTTGGCGTAAGGTGCCTCAATAGAATTTAGAGTCTAGATCGACACTCTAGCAAGGGAATAAATAATACGCAGATCATGTAAAACTACTTATGGAGTCTGACGAGATGACGGGAGTAACGAGACTGCGCTAGATCTCGAGGCGCCTCATGCATGCTTTAGAATAACAATGCCTGCATTCCTAGGCTGCCTTAATATTCGCGTACGACACTATGGTCCCGCAATCGAGTCTCGTATTAACGAAAGACTCGAACAAACAGTCACCCGTTTCTCGCAAAGACCTACGATCTTAGTGTTTGATTATGTTCTTTCGTTTCCGTAAGCTTACTTGGTTTAGTGAGTCATTGATTAGCAGCGCAATCTACGCAACTTTCCACCCAAGAACCGACCAATCATCTATACTCCTCGGTATGCTCGACTCGCTTATCCGAAATTGATCCCGAAGCTCCCGGATTATTGCTTTTTTCACATAGACGAAGGTCCGCTGGAGCATACCTTCCCCTATAGCCACCTAACGAGATGAAGTGGACTTAAGGATCTATTTCTTCAATCATACAACGCCACTATACATTGGTTTGTCTATTATACTCAAGAAAACGCGTTGATGGCTAGAAAATCTTTTCCGCAGCTTTAGTAGATAAATACCATTAGACACCAATCCGGCAATCGGATCGCAAACGAAACCCGGAAAATCGCCTTGGCGGTGTTCGCGATAATTAGCTCAAACTGTATAATAGTATTACTGCGTAGGGCTCGAGATTTATCGGGGAGCATTCCATTTATGAATGCACATCGTCTATTAGATACGGAGATTCATTAGCCGCTTCATGGACTAAAAGAGAAAACGGAAGAGGCGAGAAGCGACAGGATACACGTAGATTTCGAAAGTCGTTCGATCGCCGTCTATGACTTGGACGACGAGCCGACTCATGACGGGATTATACAACATAAGGCAGAATCCACTACGCAGTTGGCCGGTTGCGAAAGGATCCGCTTAATGATAGTAGATATCTTCCATCGCGAGGCTTCTACTTGCTATTGGTGGGATATCCTCCGTTGTAGTAATGGTCTGGAAGTAGAACTCAATTATGGTACTGACCTCAAAGTGTCTATCTACTCCTGTAGAGGATTTACTCAGCTTTTCTAGCAAGGTGCGATATATTGAGAGCTTTGTGGGGATCCATATGGCTCTCTGTCGATGAGGTTCGGTGGCTACCGTCTGTCCACTATTTGAGAACTTTGATGGCCATACAACCGACTGTGGGCAGAGGCACTGTTGCCTAATCAGAAGTCACTCATAAACTATTGGTTTTCTGGCATTATGCTCCCCATTTCAACTATGCCCCAATGATAACTTGTATAAAATACGATTCCTTTTTGAAAGCGGGTAGCTCAAAGTGGCCTAGTGTAGCTAGGATCTAGCTCCTCCGAAGGCTGCCATACGCATCACCGCTCCTGAACCACCAAAAGACTACCCCGCTCCGATATCAGTAATAGTACAAAAGCGATAAGTCTCGCACTAATTCGTGTTCAATTTCTTTCCTTGAACTATAGAATCGATGATGCTTTGTCTCTAATTCGTCTCACTACACGAGGACTCGAGGGATACCGTCCACAGGTTTTTCTTGGCCAATCAGCAAGCTTACCTCTTGCCCTAACCCAGCTTCTTCCCAACCGAAGAGCAACCATGGCCTCTATGGGAGATGCAGCAGGCCAAATCGACGTCGACCTCGCTCAGCGGACGACAGGTTCCATGTTTAGAGATCCGAATGACTGGAACCTAGAGAAATTGCGAAGACTCGTGTATAGTATAGCCGCATCCTCCTATTCTTCAAAACACTCACTCTAACGCGTGACTAACAGTGGACCGTATTATACCACCACAGACCACAATGAATTTTATGGATTGTATGTATGAAGGGTTTTTACCCGGAGGCGGCCGAACGTCTTTTCCAGCCATCTACCATGACGAAGTCCCCTTATGGAATCTCCCTTATAGCCATTGGGCTCCAGCGCCATGGAACAGCATGAAATATTCACTTATGGACAAATTATCCGGGGAGTATAGCAAGAATGGGCCCGCGATCCCAATGCCTTCTCGTGTTCAGCCATTAAAGGCTAGGTTATGGAGCGGTATGGTGCCAATGACTGGAGTTCGTTGGAAGGAAAAGAAGCTTGATGATCCTGATAATTACATGGGATTTTTTGACTTGATGCTTGATATCCTCAAGATATTCATGTGGTTTAACGACGAGCAGGTCCAAAATGCTTTTCGGCATGGATTCAACTGGCTGTCGGACGAGTACGGTAAATTTGAGACTGCGATTAACGCACGCCGCGAAAGAAACGGCATATCGGAGCGTGTCAATATCACTGGCCAATGGGCCGAGTATATGGAGGCGATCTTTACAACTATGACTAATCGTACCTGTAAGTATCTTGAATAGAAGGAGCGAACCAAGCGGCCAATTCTCTTTCTAGATAACTGGCTTCTGCAGCGCGTCGACGAGGTTCAGACTAAAAGCTTGGATGAGTATAAAGCCGCCATTGATAACGCAGGAAATGACGTTACTGCAATTACGGCGGCCGGTAAAGTGTTCTTTGAGCGCGTCCAGGATCTAAATCTTCTTATCACTAGGCTCGACTTCACTTTGTTCATGCCGATGGAGGGATACAAAGGCCATACCCCAGCTTATGGCGTCCGAAATTTGCCCCTGGCCGTGAGACAGGATGTCTACTACAGGATTGCCGATAGTAAATCTTGGGAAAGCCATGAGCCCTTCGCCAATGATGAGAATCGAAATGTAGGCCTTTGCGATCGCGATGCTTTATTAAAATATTTCCGGGAAAGTCGCGAAAACCGCGCGAGTATTAGAAAGGAGTTTCGCGGAGAGCCGAAGAAGTTGGGCGCCGAACATTGGGTTACCATTCTTAAATCCCGCATCGACTGGTATTTAAGTCACGGCGGCGACCCAGAACGGCAGACCTGGGGATTTGTCTGTTATCGCCTCACTTACAGACAGACACCCGAAGAGTGGATACGGTTCAGAGAGAAGCTTGAGGCTGATCTCCTTAAATCCGGTGAGTGGGTCGAAGGCGCGGATAAGGTGAAGGCCACAGGAGGAATTCAGTGGCTTGATGGACAAGAATTGGGAATTTCTGAAGGCGATATCATAGCTGCTAGGCGGTGAGTAATAATTGCACCACATAATAAGTTGACGTGTATAAGAACACAGCCTAATATGTCTCAGTCACTTTGCTACCTTTCCAATGACACCAAGTTTCATGCGTCGAAT
Organism: Lojkania enalia; assembly: GCA_010094045.1. Taxonomy (NCBI): domain Eukaryota; kingdom Fungi; phylum Ascomycota; class Dothideomycetes; order Pleosporales; genus Lojkania; species Lojkania enalia. The sequence goes on from ML986604.1 coordinate 52,471, forward strand.
GTGGAAGATGGACTTTCTCGTCGTCGATCCCCAATCTTATGATTCTTACATGAGTTCGATGTCAGAACGCGACGAAAGTAAGCCATACGGAGATATGGGCGGTCATGTCCGACTCGTCGACACTGCCGTATATGATCCACAGCTTATAAAGGAAGTGTCACCGGGATTCACAGGCGACTTCAAAGTACTCACAACTTTGGTGTTCGATGAGTTGTATCCGTTACTTGTATCACTTACCCAAAGACCACTAGATCTCTGGCCACTAGCAAGGTTGCATCCGCATTCAACATATGTAGGCCAAACAGTCCAAAGTCAAGAGGACGAATGGGAATTGCAACGGGATTTGAAGGCAAACATGTTGAGTTCTTTCTTTAATTACCTCAGAATGCAACAAGGGCGTGAAGACTGAATAGCGAGCTATTAATACTACTCTTCTTTCTTTTTGTTTTCTTTCGCAAATATATCATGTCTATTTTTTTTCTTGAATTGTTGACTACTCTTTGTTCCTGAAGGCCCTTTTGGCAACTTAGTTAGTTCCACTTCATACCATGGACCCCTCAAACACCTCACCTTACTCCATCGATATCTTTGTCATACAAGTTGCTGCAAAATTTACATTGAGATAGGTAAAATATTGACTAATTCAAGCAAAGCCTCGTTCAAAAAGTGTTAGTTCCTACTACTACATTACCTTCACCCAAGTATTCTGGAATTTCAGTTTCAATAGACATCAAGTGGATCCATTGATCTTCTGTAACTACCAATTGCGGTTGGAAGTCTGTTTGACTAGGGTAGGCCTCTTAGAGATTAGCGTGACATGTGCAATCATCAAGTTGATTTCTCGCCTTGCCCGTCTGGAATGCCATGCCTATAAACAACTGGCTCCATAAAATATAGCAAGACCCACCCCCTCACAATATCAATAGGCGAGGGGGAGGTAATTTGAAACTACTTGTAACTCTGCGGTTCACCGGTACATTAGATAATACCCGTCGAGTTAATCATCGCGGACACAGCTTATTCGACGAGTTGTCGTGAACGTCCTATTAATTATATTTTCACCACAATATTAAAAGAGTGGAATAAATCTTCTTCCAAGAAATTCCTATTCCTCAAGAATCATGACGTTAAATCCTAATTTCACGTTCACTAATATTTCTAATCCGGACGAACTTAAAGGGCATGGTATATCATACTCGCTGTTCAGCCATGAGCAATTTTGTAAGAATGAGATGTAGAAGCCATAGTAACCGCCTAAACGAGATTGTATTCAAAGTTATACCACCATAGGCTTCTGGGCAAATGTCTGCGTCAATGCCAAGTATTACGATAGACCCTATGAATAAATTGGATTACGGCTTATCAGAGCAGACTATCGAAGGCACATGGGTAGTACAAAATGGTCAATAAGTAGGAATCCATTCCTGTACCCTCCGATTTCATAGACCCAGTGGCTCGGCTAGATGCAATGTGTGTATACCACACCGACAGTCCTCGGCCGAACTTGCCGACTCTTACCTCATTACTCATATATCGAAGCACGACTCTACAATAATTTTGATTACATGCCTAATAATGCCTCGGTGCAGTCTATGGAACAAGCTCGGATTCCCCATGAAGAACCTTACTGCTTGGTCGCCTGTCGGCAGGTCCAAGGAACTTTCGTCTCGAGCCCTATAATGTTCGACCGTGTACGGGAAGTCGTCCAGCCTAGTGGACCATTGGGCAACATTGATTGCGAGAGTTCCCACCTGTACACCGCAACATTGAGAAGAGCGAAGAGGAGACAAGATGAGCCGGATCCTCAAGACAGGGGCGGGTTGAGTAGACCTATCTTTAGATTCATAGGCCCAGATGCAAGCGTTATTATTTCCCGGATATAGGTTAGCAAGAGTCGACCAACGGAAGCGGAAAGTATTCGGGGAGGTGAATGTGTAGAATAGACAACTCGACGATTTATTGGAGAAAATATGCTTAGCGGAGGTTCCAGCTATTCACGCGAGAGCAACTTCACATTAATTTTGCCTAGAAGGAGCCCAACTCTCCTTCAACTGTTGATGGTTCTGGACTCCACAACTATTAAACCACCCAACTTACATCTCTACATAGACATCAGACATTTGTGGCTGCTTTTCAGAAGACATACCTCCGCATGTATGACCTCCTGTAACATGGTGGAACGCCATATTATCAGTCCCCAATCATAATCCAACACCAGCCAAAGTATCTAGTCATATCTTGAGAACTTGGAAACAAAATCTTCCCGATGGTCGGGCATAGATTACCATCTTCACTTCTCTCGTTCGTCTCTTCTTCAATCCCTTCATCCCCCAAAGCGCATGGATCGGCTCCATGATTTACCGCCTTCTATCCCTTCGGTCGTTTAATAAATATGTCAGCCGTGGTTCAGCTATAGAGGAAGTATGCCGTATCGGACCCTACTCTTCCTAGCACCCATCTGGCGCACGCTTAATTTTCACATAGTTCGCACAGCAAAGCTTTGATGAAACCTCCTTGTAATACTCCAGAAATACTTCGCCGAGTGGTCCGATCTTCGGTGCCTCCTACTCTGTTCCCTCATGCAAGCGGCTAGGGGAGCAGATCTAGAACCTGACCGACGAGAATTCATATTTAGAGTGGGAATAGTTATGGGAAAGATGAGAATAGTTGACTGGGACGTGTTGACTGAGGTCATTTAGAGCGTAATGTTGTACGATGGGATACTAGATACCGCATGGAAATCCGTCACGTGTTTCTACTATCCTATTATAGTTGGCCTGTTTTCAGGCCTATATAGTCTCGCCACTGCCAGCCTCTGACCAGGTAGGCCACTTACTCTCCTTCAATACATCAATATTTGCCTCAGCAATTGATGCTGCCTGATACACGACAAATTCTGTGAGGATTAACAGGCAGAGATTATGCAACCACATAGAGGAAATTTCGGGGATATTGTGGATTTCCATCTCGGCAGATTATAGGGGCCTTGTGGAAAGATTGATTGGTAGCAATCCTCGCAGCGTGGATTGATCCTGAGCCCCTAAATCAATTAGATCATCACCTCACTAGGCGATAGTTTGCAAGAAACCAATGGGTCAAAGACACAAGTCATCAAGGCAAAGATTAATTATATTTGCTCATTTAATTCTTTCAAAGATGATACGTACTCTCTCCCATCTTTGCAGCAGTGGCAGCGTCTTCGCACCCGGTAAGCTCGGCTATATGATTCTTGCGCACTCGCACCTACACGCGTATCCACCAAATAATCGCAATTTCTCTCCATACTAGCTATTTACTACGGATACTCGTGAACAGAAAATTCAGCTAGCTATTAGCGATTATTACGCAAGTCTCTATCCTAGTAAACGAGCTGCGGCGAAGGCCTACAACGTCCCTAAATCGATCCTAAGAAATCGCCTGAATGGCGCGACAAATAGCGCTGCCAACCATCAATACCAGCAGCGGCTAACCTCTAAGCAAGAAGAATTCTTAATTGAATGGATACTCGAAGAAGAAGCGCGCCCCTTGCCCCCTTCGCACGCTCGAGCCCGCGAATTGGCTAATCGAGTCTTGCGAATGAATGGCGATCAAAAACTAATTAGCAAGCTCTGGATATTATACTTTATCAGGCGGAATTGGCGAGTAGCCTCCGTAGTATGCAAGATTGAGGCTTCTAGAGCTGCTGCGGCTACACCTAAGTAGCTGCGCGCCTTTATAGAGCTCTATAAACGTACGCGATAGAGGCTGAGTGTATAGGTGGAAGATATCTATAATATGGGTGAGACTGGTATCACACTCGGCGTATGTACGAATACCCTAGTCCTTGCTAGCTTATCAAAAATGAAGGCTTATATTATATCTCCAGAGGATTGTAAGTAGGTATCAATAATTGAGTGCGTCTCCGCCGTGGGTAGGCGATTACAGTGTCTGATTAACCCCAAAAGCAGGAGCCTACAATCTACCTAGTTTACAACCAACATAGTCCTAGATTGATTATACACTACTTCAGAGAATGGTTAGACATCGTATGCAATTGGCACTGAGTGACTACGGAATACTTTTATATCTCAAACGGCTGTCGCTGGCTCGCAGAGCCGCCTATTGCTAGTAGACAGCTATAGCAGCCATTCCTCATATATTCTACAGCCTCTAGATTTAGCACTTTTACCGGTTGTTAAGTCGAATTATCGACAGCATATTCAGGTCTTAGCTGCCCTTGACGATGCGGCGCCTGTAAAGAAAGAACGCTTTATGTATTGCTATAACTATACTAGAGATAAGGGCCTTACTGAGCGTACTATTCGGGCTGGCTGGTAACGGACAGGCCTCTACCTATTTAATATCAGCCTGGTAATCCAATCCTCACAGGTTCAAGGCCGGCCTACCCAGCCCAGCCGGCCTATATCAGCTATTAATGCCCTTCACAATACGCTTTAGAGCGCTCAGGACCTCTATCACGCGCAAAAGCGGCTTCAGAAATCTGAAAATATTACTCACACCACTCGACTAGTCTTCTACAAAGCTGGCAAGGCTATATCTGCTACAAACGCCAGGGCAGCATTAATGGAAGTAGAGAAAGTACGCCTCAAGTGCCAACTAGAGGGTGCTGGCCCTACAAAGCCCGCGTAGAAAAGTTCAAGTAGACCCACAGGAGAGGTTTACAAATATCGAGAATATCAAGAAGGCTCAGGATCAATCAGATGCTGAGCAGGCCCGTAGAAGGGCGATTTCTGCGGGGGCTGCTGCCGAGGTGGTAGAGGCTACTGCAGCTACAACTCTCGAATATATGTGCGATCAGTGGTAATTATCTACGTAAATTACTTCGTTATACGGCGTTTTGATAGGGTGGCTAGCTTTAGGCGACTGCACAAGAACTATATAGCCGAGATTAACCTTCTCACCAATCTAGGAAATAATCAATCCCATCACACAAGGCCGCCGCGGCCACAGCGGCATGATCGCTAAATGGATACTCGTGTATTTCAATATCCCTCAACTTCGGGCTGTCCTGCAGTTCATTATACAACCGATTAGTCAAATCCGTCATTCTCATCGGCTCAAGAATGCTCTTCCTGAACTCATACTCCTCCTCCGTCTCCGTCCTCCTTTTGACAGGATACTGTTCCAATCCACCATAACTAATCTGGAAGGCGGGCTTCATTGTCCCGTTCGGGAGACCTTCAGATTTAAGAGGGTCAAGGTGCGAAAGGATATAGTCATTGTTCCAGAACAAGGCAGGAGAAGCAGTCATGAAGGTGTCAAAAAGGTCTGGTCGTACTAGTAACGCATAGAGGACAAAAAGGCCCCCAAATGAATGCCCGTAAAGCCCGTCGCGGTTGAAATCTACGTTCGGGAAAGCCATGTTGCGGACCCAAGGTCGGAGGACGTCATCCAGGAAGGCAATGAAGTTATCGGCATTGGAAGGGACGCCAGGTAATTCTGCTGGAGTGCAATTGGCACATACAGGAGGCTGATAATCGTAGCTACGGCCATTCGAGTACGGAGAATCCGATATTAAATCAAGATAACCGATGCTCACGACAATGGTGTCTGGCTGCGCAAATTCAACTGGACGACGCCGGCGGAAGGCTTCGGTGGCTGTTTGACCCAGCGCATTTCCGTCAAGGACATACCTAGTAGTTATTTAAGCCAGAATTCCATAATCGATTAAGTTTCGCGTAGATTTAGCCCCGCTTGCTGGGTAGGGAGGATGCAAGAACGTACAATGTATCGACGATACTATCAACGTTCGTTGACGTCCAATTCAGTGGCCACGCGAGCTGTACTTGGTATTCCCAAGTTCCGTTAGTGACATTCCAATAAGCGATGTTCGGGAGGACAGTAGGAGGGAAAGAAGTGATAATAGGGTGGAACGACCACGTCCCGATCGATGAACCGTTTGTCATGATTCACGGGGCTCCCTTTAAAACTATGCGTTTCGTATGAATCCTGAAAATATGTGCTCTCATCCCTTTAGAGTCTTTAGTCTTTATACTGTCATCTCAAAGCAGCGGTGAGAGACAGAGAGGCTGACATAGGCCGGAACAACTTGTTTATCGCATGTGCGCCACATGCGCCATCCACGCCCATCACGACGTTAAAGGCTCCTGGCGACGCCCCCCTAGCTAGGATGTCATCCAAAAGGAGTTAGCATGGAAAGCGGTTCACACGGTTCCATCCCGGCATTTGCGTTCCAAATCCCGGCCGTTAGCGAACATCAAGTTAGCTACTCCGAACCTAGCATCGCAGCTTTGTAAGATCATAGCTCTGTAGCAACCGAGTATGTAGATACATGGTCGAAGTCGGCTACTGCGCATGCGGTCGCGAGTATACGGCGTGCCTGAGTCAAGAGAGGATCTATGCGAGCCACTTCTAGTCTTCTAGGTTTAAGTGAGGGGAAAACTGCAGTACCGTACATGTCGAAACTATTGGAACATCCCAGAAATATCGACCACAGCCTCGGCACAGGAATCCAAGCCCTAGCCTGTGGCTCGGATTCTACATGTACAAAGATCACCATGAGGCTTTTATGCGAACTCCAGCGCTAACGTGAGTCAAAAGCGTCAAAACTTAGGACGGGCCAAGCAATCTCTCATTTAGATGCTCGGAGATATCGTGCCGGCATGGAATTTGATAAGGTGTAGGAATAAAACCCAATTCTATTGAAGTCGGGGAGAAAACACTCCTAGTACTATATCACGTGATGAGATAGTTCACCGCAATGGGTAGTGTGGTGAATTCGGTGAGGGAAAGCACCATTATATTATATTTAGACCTGTCATATTGAACTTGAATAAGTTGTGCGTGGATGCACCATCGCGGCTCTCAAGTCCTTATCCTACGGGGAAACTAAGTCAAGCACAATGTTCGCTGCGCGAAGTTTAATGTCTATTTGTTCATGAATGGGAAACACGCTAACTGGCGCGCTTCGTTTACTATTTGGCAAGATTGAATCATGATGGGTTTGAGTTAGTGTGGGACGTTAGACAGGGATTCGCTCCGCTAGATACTCGTCCTATCGCTGCAGGCACTAATGTATCCGTGCTCTACCTCAAACTCTCATCCGATACGTAACGAGGGTAGTAGTATCGCAAATTTTCATGCACATCAGGTACATTCAATTCCTATTGGAAGTGGAGTGGTATTTGCTACCGATAATTGTTCTGATTATCGCTTTGCCATGTCCACTATCGACATCGTGATCCCTAGTCCAATCCATGTTACTAGATCATGCTCTGTCGAAATATAGAGTTAGATATAAGAAGATACCACCTCTCCGGAGATAGCCTACGGAAAAGAGTTCATGAACCGTCGTCTGTATAGCCAGTGTTCCACAACATTTGATTTCGCGTCCGAAGGCTTCGTCACGATTGTTGAAGATGCCTTTCAAAGAGCCTGAATTATTTCCACAAACCTTTTCCATCTTAGATCTAAGTTGCCCATCCGCTCTTTTGTAGCCATCAAGTCGTCGACTGCTATCTGAAGTTGGGACCTTGCGCTCCTGGTCTGGGTCTCGGAATTGTTAAGACTTGTTTTTGTTGAATTGCGCGCCTTGGTTGCTTTGACTAGCTGTTGTACGAGATACACCACTTCGGCCGACTTTCTGAGGATCTCGTCCATAAGCCGGCTGCTTTCTAGTACTAGGTCGTTTATTTGTTGATGAAGTACTTAAGATACGACACAATGTCTTTTGCTATAGCTTTCGCAGCTGCTTCCTCTCCGTTCGGATTAGATATTTGCATGATACTAGCCGGGGCAATTGCAGTCGGCGCGTCCAATTTATGCCCCAATATTGTTGTACTCAAGTTTGGAAACGATCCTATCTTAACGAGCTATCGAGGTATGATGGATCATTTCTTGAATGCTTCGCGGTTCTTGTGTGACTCCTGGATGCTAGTGGAGCCATGTACGTAACCTTAAGATTCTGCGGATAGTCGTTTGTAGACCTCTTCTTCCCATCTGCTAACCTAAAATATGGCTAGTGAGCGCTCGTAATGTAGATCTTTTTAATATGTCTTCCTCGAATGCAATGCTGTCCTTAGCTTGTGCTTAGCCACTTTGTGTCTGAAAGATAAAGCGTGATTTGCAGACATTCTAGACATCCTAGAATACTGTTTTGGGAATAATATGCTCAGGAATGGATAAGAAGGGATGAGAAATGTCTTACAGGGCTTATATCTAAGCTTTTTGGGATGCCCGGAAGCATATATCGTCGTCCCACTAAAATGCTCCCTAGAATAGGAACCTATCAAGACTTAGATGTACCTCTCCTAATCGCTAGCGAGACCCTTTGTTTCTGGCACGTCTCCCCACCATAATTTATTTAGTAGATAGAATCTTTGGTTTCGGTCCAACGATTTGATCCATTTATAACCATCATACGTGGTCTGTGTTTAAAGCAGAGATGGGATGGCTCTATCAGAGAGACAGACATAAGCAGATTCAAACCCACAAATTGTCATATTGATGTGAGGGTACATATGCACCTATACGTCATAATCGCGACTTCTTCTCTCCGACGCCCTGGGAGCTTAACTAGTTCCTACCTGCTACCTATACAACAAATATCGGATGATATAGACGGAAGAAGATGCTAGCTATATTGGCCTCTATTTTAGGATTGATGACAAAGGGTCGCGGCGTTCGTCAGCTACCAACAGCACTGTGCACATGGAACTCCTTGCGAGGTTCTACAGAGTCTGCATATCTCTAGCACTAAAGCAAATTCTATAGTTGTTTACATTACAACTTCGAACCAAGCTTCAATCTAGAGTCATGCGGCATAATGCCATCAGTACCACCACTTGTGTCAATCTTCGACCCGTAAACGATATTGTCTTGTCCAAGCATAACGCGAAGCGGCTCTTGCATGAAATTCTTCCCGTCCTCTGCTCCATATTAGCAGTGACAATACTATCCGCAAAGTACATACCGTACAACTTCTCTGCGAAGACAGGAGAGTTGGAAAACTTGATCCAATCATCCAAACTCCTCAGATGAATCTCACTCATAGCATCATACGATAGCGGCTCCATTCCCAGGGATTTTAACTGCTTCTTCTGTTCCGGTGTAGTGTGGGTCTGCGACTGCTTAGCGACTAATTCGAGAATGTGAAGGGTGTAGCCATTTTGCCAACCTGCACATATCGCAGGACGTGCGCATTGAGACCTTGTGCTGCCATGGTCAAATCAGCATGCACAGTCCTCCACCATTCTTGGAATTTCTCTTGTGATATATCAGGGCGCTTGTGAAAGAACATAAGAAGGCGGACATAGGGCTGTTGATTTGGCCTGTGTTCTGGACGAAACTCGGAGAATGTGAATTTGTGCTTGTCCATATCGACTTGTAGACTGAGTTCAAAAGTTGGAAGGAGGTGTCACCTAGCATCTCAGTCGGAGATGTTAGTATAAAGTACCTAGATATAATGTTGATGGGCGAGGGGTACCAGTTGCTTAGCGAGGAACAGCTCGGGTGAGTAGATCCGGGGTTGTATATACCCGCCTCAAACGCGCACGAATATGTTGAAGCGAAAACAGATATTATGGCACTGTATGTTTTTCATAACCTAAGACCAAGCTAAAGAGTCCCTGGTTAAGATGTAGAGATAGAGTCTTGCTTTTGCTACTATTTCAGATATTAAGGAAAGGGTATATCTAAGCGACGCAATAATCTCAACGAACATTAACCGTAAACAGACTCCTATATTTAAAAAAACCCAAAAAAAAGAAAAAATATTTTAAGAATTTAAATCTTCAGAAGCATCCTATCTGTAGAAAGAAAATCCTTAGAGTCATCTTGTTGCTGTTCGAAGCTCTGCTTGAACGCCGCCAAGGCAGCCAAGATGCCGCAAACCATTAGGAAAAGAGAAATGAGAGACCAGATAACTCCCCAGCATTGAGAAGAACCGCCGTACCGTTTCGCGAAGACGCTTGCGTCCGACGAATTTACTTTCCGGAGGATCAAGTCGTCGCAGATATCCCATACGCTGTAGAGAGAGGACATAACTCCGATAAATAGCTAAGTTTATCAGTCAATAGCTCGAACTATCGAAAAGGGATACTTACCACAACCCATCGAAGGGCTTCTCCGTGTTTAATGAACCAGAATGCCACCATTAGGCCTACAGCGAGGAGAATAGTTATAATGGTAAGCCAATCCTTTCTCGCCCACCAAAGCGTCAACAGGAAACAAACACCCAAGACGATACTCGCTATTTTGCTAGCTACGATATTGAACCCGCAAAACGTGAGAAGAGCGCCGATGAGCGATGAGCCCAAATACCCAGCAGGAAGGGTAACGGCTTGCCATCCTCCCTGCATATGCGTGACACCGCCTTCATTGGGATCCAACGAAATCGACTTCACGCGTCCGCCAGTACAGCAGGCCGTTATAGCATGCCCGAACTCATGAAAAGCAATCACCAGCATCTACAATATAGGTCAGCTGATTGCCAAGGCTAACCGATCGTAGCGTATGCGGCGTTCGACATACCTTGAAGGGCCATAGCACCCATCGTACATATGGAATATTCCATAAAAGCGCAATAACAACAATATAGACTGCGATAATTCCTAGCGTCACCGCTTGGGTGTGGTTCACGGATAATCCGCGGCGAGCAAAATGATGGAGATGCGGCTGGGCAATGGCCGGGCCGGCTGTGACAAGTGCGCGTCTAGCCAGCTTCGCGAGGTCGCGACGATCAGGGGTTGGCAGCACTATTGGAGCCATAATGATGCCTTGAAACGATGTAAAGTCAGCGTAAACGAGAGTTGAAGTGAGTGATTGATGAGGGAAGGTTGGATTCTTTCAGCTGTTTATGCTGGCAGTCACCAGACTCTGGGGGTTGCTTGGCCGGGCTGACGCATACGCGTACGATAGCCACAGCTGCGCCACGAGTGTACTATTTTTAGCTCATTTGCAAGGAATGGCAGCCGAAAATCTTTAACTTGTGATGAGTCCTCCCAGCATCATCTACAACTTCAATCGAATAAAATATATATAATACATCTTCAAGCAGTATTTCATAGAAACTTGAGAAACTATGTTCTCCTTTCGCACCCTGAATGGCCGTTTATGCCTCAGAGAAACGACTGCGGGACATCTCTGACTCTAGACCTGACTCTCATCGCCCATCTTTTTAGCATGCTCAGAGTGAGAGATTTCCGGGGGTGTGGTATCTCTGGTCTCAATACTCTTTTCGGACCTGTCGCCCATCGATTGGGTCTCATTCCATCCTGGACCGTCCACGATCGATGTTCGTCGTTTCCAGTAATCCATATCGCGCGTTTTCCTATCAATATACCCTTCAGGCACCCACTTCTTACTCTTCCATGCCTTGAGTGGTTCCTTGGAGTACATGGCATCAACATTCTCCAATGACAGTGATTTAGTCTCGTAGAGGAAGAAGTAGACGATGACGGCTGCTGCAAGATTTGTGCCAAAGAACACGAAACCAAAAGCAAAACCGATGCCACTATTCGCGAAGGGGGTTAGAAAGGCTATCATAAAGTTTCCAAGCCAATTACAAGCAGTGGCAAGAGACGCCTGCTTCGCCCTTGTTCGCAGTGGGAAGGTTTCGCCAATGACCACCCAAGCAAATGGTCCCCATGTCATTGCAAATGATGCAATGAACATGCAGGCGGAAACAATCATGACAATGCCGGAACTTTCATATTCTGTTGGGGGTCGCGCAATGCCAACGGAGGCGAAAATCAAGAGCCAACATGACTGCCAGAGTGCACCAATAGTCAATGGGATGCGCCGACCAAGCCTCTCCACGATGTATAGACCCGGGAAAGTAGTGACAACATTTACTGCTCCAAGTATAAGTTGTGTTACGATCGGGTCATCGATTCCGGCACTTTCAAAGATAGTTGCACCGTACTAGTAACGTCAATACAGACATATTAATGTGAACAGGCACTCTTACGTAGAAGAAATAGTTCACACCAGTCCACTGCTGTAGGAAATGAATAGCGGCACCGAGGAAAGTTCGATAAACCAGGCGGGGTATGTTCGAGGGTTTGCCAGAAAAGCATTCCAGCCAGCTGCCCTGTCCAACCTTTGATTGCTCGTAAATTGATTTCTGCATCTCCTTGAAGTCATTTTCAACCAATAGATTGTGCGGGTCATCCTTCATCCCCCGCAGCCGAGCGAGCGACATGCGAGAGTCCTGCCAGCGATTGCGTCCAGCCAGCCAGCGAGGACTTTCGGGGGAGAATAAGATGCCGATTCCAAGCGGAAGTGAAAAGAAGATGCCAAGGCCAATGACGATTCTCCAAGAAGCATCGTTTGTCTCAATCGAGCGCACGCCTAGATTGATGGCGTTGGAAACAAGAATACCGATGGTAATCATAAGCTGATAGGACGCAACAACACCGCCACGAATCTCGCGAGGACAGCATTCGGATTGGAACATTGGTACGCCGACGGAAAGATTCCCAACACCGAGTCCAGCAACCATGCGACCCATCATCAAATGTACCCACGAGTTCATGGCGGTGATCTGAATGATATTTCCGATGATGAACATGACGACTCCAAAGCTTAGACTACGGCGGCGACCCCACCAGTCCGCTGTATACGCGCCGCTAAGGGCGCCAAATAACGTCCCAATGGACATTAATGAGACGACCAAAGCGGAGATAACATCGTCAAATTCTTTTGTTCCATCCGGTTGCGTTTGGCCAAATCGATTGATGAAATCGTCGAACAGAAGCATGCCGGAGATTTGGCCCTTCGAGGCGGGGATGTCAGTGATGAGTTCACATGTGCATGGTAAGGTAACATACCGTGTCGTATCCGAACAGGAAACCTCCAATCGAGGTGACAACCCCGAGCATGATGGCCTCAATCCCGCATTCCGCGCCATTGATGGTAATAGATATTTTCCCGAAACCCATAATGGAGTTAATCTAGGCGTCGCTGGCTTTTCGACACTCTGGTATAAATCTCCAAAGTCCGGGTATGATTAAAACTTATATGGTCGGCCTTTGTCTTGGTGTTGTGTAATGCCTAGCACCCTGCCAAGCCCCTTCACGTCATTTGCGCCACTTTCGGAAGGCATCGTTGAAAGCCATCGCCTTAGCAAAATATCCAATGCCAAGTTCTATCGTCATAGGAACATCAGAGCACAACCTAATAGGCGACACCACGGTATGGTACTTGTCCAAGACGCTTTCGAGGTCAGGCGAGATGGTGTCCTGTCGGATAGAGCGGAGCGGAATGCCAAGAGGCACAGTTTTATGACATCGACATGCAGCCTCCGCAAGGCCCCAAAGATTTCTCCTCACACAATTTTGGTGCGCCACTTACTTCTTCTGCGTCACTCTGGAATCCTTAATGGTTGCCCTGAGTGTTGGTAGAGGAAGCACAGCTACACTCTTGGGCTTCTAGGGTGCTCAATGAATCCGCTGGTTTCTAAGGTGAATTGTCATCCTCAATAAACGGAACACTATAAAAATGAATCGATAAGGCTCACATGCAAGAGCTAAGAGTTCCTCGAAAGTATAAGGTGGTTACTTTTGGTCGCAATGTCGTACAATAGAATTCCTTTTACCTTTCGATGCACAAAACTAAAATCGGATCGAATCGCAGCAGTGGCGCCTCCTCAATACTTGATAAGTTATACTGTGCAACCTCTGGAGAATTCCAAACGCTCATATTCACCACAAATAGAGGGCATGACGCCCGAGGTTACGCCCGGCATTTGATATTATCCGCAATTTATCTTCCGTCAGCTTCTTATGCAGAGCCTAGAAATAATTGCATAGCATACCTTCTTTGCGATGGCGTACACGGTAGCACTCAAATGGATCGAAGGAATAAGCGGGAACAGACTCGCGTCAACAACGCTCAGTCCCTTCACGCCATAAACCTTCAAGTCGGACGCCACAACCCCTCCTAACTTCTTCGGAAACATAGATGCCGTCCCAGATGAATGAAAGCTTGTTGGCCCAGATGTACTTCTCGCCCAGGCCACCAATGCCTCCGTATCCGAATCGGATACTTTGCTACCAGGACCCGTTTCACAAGTCTCAGCGGAGCCAATTTGGGGCTTTTGAAGTACTTGCGCATGTATTTGATGGACTCAATCACTTGTTTAATATCCAACGTATTAGTAAGGACCTAGAAGTCGATGACAAGAGGTCCAAGTGGGCGGGCACTACTGATGTGGATACTGTCACGGGAAAGTGGCTTTTGTAGAGTAAAGGTCCTGGGACATTGGCCTCCGAAGGGGCTCTTGAAGATTGCGGCATTACGGGACTTTTAGAGTCCTGCGAGCAGGCTCCTTTGAGCTGTGTAGCCTTTGACTACCGGGCCGGGTAGACCAGTTTCCAAGAATACATCTGCTGTTTGAGCAGCGAGTCTGGAATGGAAAGAGGACGGCGATGAGTGGATTGTTTCAAAGGGAAGGAAAATGACAACATTATTGAGCGCAAGGGTAAGGGGTCCTTCCCTGAATTAGTTAGGACTTCATAAGAACAAGAAGGTACATGCCAGTCTTTTTTTTTTTTTTTTTTTTTTCGTGGCGTCATACTCTGCTTGTGCATCCGCTCTAAATGTTTCATTGTCTGGAGTGTCTGGGAATTTGGCCAAAGATCATTCGTAACTACCGATTGTGGGGTGCGAACTTGGCTGTCAGGTGATCTAATTCACACTGGCATAGTAGCCATGCATGGGGATAATCCTGAAAATCATTTCGAACGCTTGGAAGATTGAACTTCACTAGGATATTGGCAGCTTGAAGCATCTTCTTCGGCCCGATGCCGCTTAGTTTTAGAATTTGTGGTGTATATATCGCACCCGTTACTAATATGGTTTCCTGGGCCACAACGGTAAATTTCGGCTCCGGTTTGCCTCAGTCCTAGATGACCACCTCTTCAATAGAAGTTGTTTTTGAAAGAATAATTTTCTCGGCTTTGTGGGTGATTGATAAATGGCGATTGGGTTAGGAAGCGACTAGGTCGTCGTAGCTTTAGGGCGCATACGATTGCGTCTGGTTCACAGGATTTGAGATGCTGGAAGGCAGAGACGCCCAACGGCGTCTCCTAGTGCGTGTTCCCTGACTAGGGAATTCCCATACCTTCCCAGGCATCCTATGCAGCCTTTATCTAGGTATCAGCACTGGTGCAGGCTTTAAATCCTGAGCAGTGAAGCGAATAAGAATGAGAATCTCACTTAAATTCAGCCACTAGAACAGTAAGTAAGCCGCCCAAATAGGGCCCTTCCCATGTGCACGGTCGTCGAACATATTACCGAACTCGGCGATATATACCTTCGGAGGAATGAATGATGTGCTTTTCTTGGAATAAGGCAATAGACCTCCCCAACCCCATCCCAGATTTCCCAGCTCTCCCCAAGTATATATAATAGTCTTCCTTCGATCCGTGATCAAAGAACATAATATTAACGGCTGGGATACCGCCCACAATGGCTCTGACCTAGTAGTTTCACACAGTTCCATTGATTTCTGATTGTAGATGTTATTCGTTGAAGGGATGCTTCGCGCAACCCGGGTCAGAACCTGTAATTGTGTTTATGGGCATCCACATGCATGTTTCGTCGCCGAATATGCCTAGTTCAACTATGGGAATATTTTCTTGGCTAGTTTTGGATCAAATGTTGAACGTAGATCTATAAATATACAAGCTTACTGGATCGATCTTCTGAAAGACGACTCGCAACTACAAGTCCCAATGTTCCACCACTGATTATAGCATAATCGTAGTTATCGCGAAGCTCACGAACTGCACGTTTTATCTATGCATGTTCGGTGAATACTCGAGATGTATTGGCGTTCCATGAGAAAGCTGATCGCTGGAGAAGTGTAAGGAAGAGCACTGTGGCGAGTAATTGAAGGGCTATCGTGAAAAGATTTTTAAATTCTCTGAAGTCATGCTTGACATCGGGGACTTTATTGCTTCCTAGCAACTGCTGTCCACGGTGGATAAGCTGCGAAGCAAGCGATGGATTACTTCGTACTCTGATAGCACCTGTCACATGTTTCTACTATCCTATTATAGTTGGTCTGTTTTCAGGCCTATATAGTCTCGCCATTGCCAGCTTCTAGCGAGGCAGGCTACTTACCCTCCTTCAATACATCAATATTTGCCTCAGCAATTGATGCTCCCTGATACGTGACAGCACCTTGTGTAGCCTTGCGATTATTGT
Organism: Lojkania enalia; assembly: GCA_010094045.1. Classification (NCBI taxonomy): domain Eukaryota; kingdom Fungi; phylum Ascomycota; class Dothideomycetes; order Pleosporales; genus Lojkania; species Lojkania enalia. The sequence continues at coordinate 68,644 of ML986604.1, forward strand.
TAGTCAATATCTTGGCGTGAAATATTGCGACTTAAGCCACATTTCGCCCTTGCATGTTGATCATACTAAGGAAAGTTTTAAAATAATCTGGCCTAAAGAGGGTTAAACCTATAACTAGATTAGCATTCTCAATTCTCTTCTGAATTCAGTCTCCCTCAATGGCCCAGAGGTGAGTAAAGGAAACGCCAAAACTTTAAGAGAGCAAGTGAATAGGAGATTGAAAAATCGTGGTAAAGTAACCTTCAGGAAAGCGGTTCTTGGCCACCTATAATAATGCATGCGATCATGCATGAACTGTGCTACATAAGCACATGAATTCCAAAATTCCTCGGGGAGAAGGGGGAAGGGGGAGAACCACATCTTTGTGCAAAACGAAGAAAACTTGATATAATAGATGGTGTCCCATAAGCACTTACTAAACCTGAGATTAGACGTACAGGAACCCGCGTCCGAATTCGTGGGTTGAGATTACTTGACTGCATCGAAATTACCGTCACATGGCAACGCTTTGAAAGTCTTGAACTGCTTCTTCAGTGTTATTAATGTATTGCTTGCTAAGAGTTAGTGAATTAGGTGCGCACTTAGGAGCTTTCTTTTTTACCTTGATTCCAAGCATTTCTTCAGCGACAACGAGACATAGGCTATTATACACTGAGGTATGTGAACCTGTATGGTAAAGTAGCCATTAATTAATACCGAAACCACAATACATGATGAACTTGGGAGCCGAAAATCTACTATTTAGTCGTGGGATAATAAGTTCCGTCATCTAAAGGATCGGGGTTTCCGTGCTAATATTCAACTCGAGGCAATCTTCGCTTGAAAGAAACGCTGTGTCACGAAGCTCTTGCGACCTCTGGAGCTAGATGGTTCGATGAATTTGGGAATGTGTAGCAGATTATTGGAAGGGCATTTCTTTGCAGAGTCCAATGTGGTATGCTTTGTTTGAGCAGTGCCAATACACCCCTGGTGTGGGTAACTGGCAACTAAATGACAGGTTATTAATTCGCAGCATTAGTTTGGTTGATACTCCAATTCATGTTTGACCAATCGTACCTATAGAGGTGACCTATAATCTGAGAAGGGTAAGCTGAATGATTCTGATATGGCCTTGCCCTTCCGAAGTGCTTACGAAACCCCATAACGCAGAGAGGGTTTGGATCTTGGCGACCAACGATCTAACTATTCGTGGTGCAGAGGCGCCGGAAATAACAGGTCGATAGCTATTAAAAATTATTCACACTTTCAAACAGTCTTAAGCTTGTTGTTAACTAGTAGACGTAATGTGGATTAGGGGTAGGGGTGGGTTGAGGATCCAGGGATGGCGTCCAAATCGGTTTCGTGGTCATACGTTCCTCAACATTGTCAGTCCTTAGATGTGTGCCGCCCAAATTGGAAAGAGTACCTCTGCCGAGTGAAGAAGACCTCCCTATCCTGTTGCGTGCCCCAATAATCTTAATTGCCCGTGACGAGTGACTGGTTCGAATCTTCTTGCCGCCGTGGGCTAAGCAGTCTAAATGCACACCAATGATAGGATCGGTTCTAGTCGTTCCTATTGAAAGATATTTAGTGAAATTATGGCACAGCCGAATAGTTTCTCTCATATGTCTAACTATGGTGGCAGTCTGGGATGGTACTTAGGATTGATGATAATGCTTTCAGTTGCTTCCAGCGGGACCGTTGTTCAAAGGCGAGCCAAGTTTACGGTGCAGTATCATCGCATCAAAGTCCGCAGCTTATGGTCTAGAGATAATTTTGTGTCATACTGCTCCCTTCCGTATACGGAAGTGAGAGATTAGCTTCATGATGTGGAGTTTCTGCTCGCATCGGAAGCTTACAATGTCGAACAGCAAACGACTCTAAGAGTAGGTTCGATTTGGACAACTATCCTCTTGGCAAAGAGATACGTGAAATCTTTGGACTCAAAAAATTCGCAGTAGAAATCAGAGGCGGCGGAAGCAACTAAGGCGTCAGCGAGACTAGCAATGGCTGTCCGGACTAGAGGAGCTTTTGCTCCATCCACACGCCAAAATTGATAGAACAAGTCATTTTCCTTAATGCTTTTACCTCCCTTACGCTCCTAAAACCCTTTTAATGAGACTACTGAATCATAGGCAGTTAGCGAGTCATCGAGACGTCACCTTTAGAGCACCGGAGTGAAGCTGTAGTATGCCACACCAGGAAATCTTACGCTAAATCCAAACATATTGGTGAAGTACCCCAAAAACTCTAAGTTCACAAACTGGATACCTCGTGGCCATTCAAACAGACGAAGCGACTCAAACAACTTGGCACTGAATCATCCCTCTTGGCACTGATTCATCGTCAATCGGGAGCCCTATCCTTGAACGTCTCGCTTGTCCCTCGCTAGTATCTCATTTTCCGCATTTCATTTGGGATCAACCATTCTCGTCCGCATGGCACTTGCTCATTCGGGTGCGTTCTAGGACAGTGTTGTCCGCTTCCAAGACTCTGGAGCTTGGCAATACCAATCATGAGGGAGCGTGGCCTGATACCTCCACTGGAACTAGCCAGGTACATTTACTAGGACGGCTTACCCCAGGATTTTCTACAGCGCGGGGTTGGAAATTCTGGGGAACAACTCCCGAATGACTGGAATAGTGTCAACCAACCCGCTCCGTCCAGGCGACTCTATGCATATCCTGCGGGAGTAGGGGCCTCATGGCAGACATAGTTGATTCGGTGCTACCAATATATAATGCTGATCCCCGTTCGAGATCACTTCGATCCGAACCAGTCTTACCCTTTATCTTTTGCCTTCAACCATGAATGAGAAAAATATCCAGACCGACTCTCGAGACCTCCGCATCGAGGATGTCTCGAACAATTCCCAAGATGAGGTCGCTGAGGAGGCAAAGGGTGGAGACCTCAACGACATGCCACCAGGCTATTACCGAAACTGGAGGTTCATCGGTTCGGTTGTAGCTGTGGCATTCATGGCCCAGGGTCTTTATCTCGGTATGTTCGATGGCTATGGCAATACGGGATTGACAGTTCTTCTAACTGTGATTTGTAGGATATGTCTTGCCGGCCAATACCATCACTATTATCAATGCAGACCTTGGTCCCGATCCGAACTTTGCGCTCATCCCTATTGTCAAAACCCTTTGTGGAGGTTTCGGTTTGGCACTCGTCGGTAGACTTAGTGATATCTTTGGGTATTCATAACATCTGGTATACTCACTTTGTATCACTAGCTGATCCTTTAATATAGCCGACGATGGTTCATGATCGCAGGGTCTATACTAGGCATAATCGGATCATGCATTTGCGTAGGGGCCCAAAACATTGATACGATTCTAGGAGGAACAGTCTTTATCGGTTTAGCAGGAGCAGTTCAAACATCCTTCAGGTCTGTATATAATCCCGCCCAAAGATCTATTACTGACGGACCACAGCTTCATTCTTATGGAACTGGTTGCTAACAAGCATCGGGCTGTGCTTACCGGAGCGTTGTTCTTGTCGACTTGCCCGCTTGCCGCATTCGGTCCTTTAATCGCTCGGGCCCTTGCTGGATATACGGCCTTTGGCTGGCGCTGGAACTACGTCCTAAACCTCATCACGAACACCATTTCATTGGTCCTATTCTACATCTGCTATCATCCGCCGAGCCATAGCCAGCTGCACGAAGGCAGGAGCATGAAGCAGGAGTTGAAGGAATTGGACTGGGGCGGCATGTTCTTGTTCGTCTGCGGTCTGACGTCTTTCATTCTCGGGCTGTCCTGGGGCGGTGGCCTTTATCCCTGGGCTTCATACCATGTCCTTGTACCGCTCATCCTCGGATCCTGCGTCCTGGGTGTGTTTGCAATTTACGGCATGTTGCGTCTAGTTTGTTGATGGGGCTAGACTAATGGCTGACGATGGACAGAGATATACATGCCTCTCAAGTACCCCGTGATCCCTATGAGAATGTTCGCCAACTACAGATTCCTAGCACTCGCTGGCGTCGCATCAATTGCAAGTGTAAGCCGAGACTGTCTTTCATTAAAAGCTGCTGCTGACCCCGATGTAGATGTTCTATTACAGTTTGACGGTGATCTGGCCGCAGATGATTTCGTCTCTCTACGAGAGGGATCAAATCATGATCGGGTTGATGTCTGGCACACTCGGAGGCTCGATAGCATTCGGCCAAGTCGTTGGAGGCGGTACGATCAAGCTGGGACAGGGCCACTGGCAACTCAGAGTGTCGGCCCTCGCGATGTGCGGTTTCATAGGAGCAATGGCGGCCACGGACGCCTCAACGCGCACGCTCGCGATCGTCATGTGTGCGCTCGGAGCGTTTGCAGTCGGCATTGTTGAGGTGGTTGGCATCGTTGCAGTGCCTTTCACCGTGCCACCGCATGAACTCGGTCTTGCTTCCGGTCTTCTTGGGTCCTGTCGGTCCACGCTGGGTTCCGTCGCTACTGCCATCTTCTCGAGCGTGTTGACGACAACGAAGAATAAGGAGATTCCGCCTAGGCTCATGGGGCTCGCAGAAGAGGACGGTCTATCGCAGTCTTCCATAACCGCCCTAGTCAAGGCTGGTCTGCAGGGCGCCACGGCAACCTTTGCTCAAATTCCAGGCATCCCGGCTGATAGGGTGTCGGATTATGTGCTGGCGGTCCGGGACGGCAATGTCGAGTCATACCACATGGTGTTCTACAGTAGTCTGGCATTTGGCGGCCTCGCAGTCATCTGCGCGTTCTGCACGAAGGAGTTCAACAGCCACTTCACCAACACGGTGGACCGCAGACTGCAGCACATGGGGACGAGGAAGACAGAAGAGCCCAAGGAGGTTTGAGGAGGGAGGAGTGTTGGTCACATAGGATGGGCTGCAGTACGTCAATGGAATTGGTCGCTTTGGACGGTAGTGTACTAGCAATGGGATCAGGATTTAAGTTGCAGATGGACCCAGAACTTGCGCCACAAACCCTCTGACCCCTCACTCGTCAATTGCACCAAGCAAGTGATGGCAAGCCCGAGATGCGCTGGCCAAGACATGACTGAGGGCATTCGCGAATCACACAGGACGCTGCAAGACCGATATTGGCGTGCTGGAGTTCGCCTGCCCTCAGTGGCCTCGCGGGGCGCCACAGACGGCCGCAAGCATCATGGGCACATGAACAGAACTCGCTGGACACATTTTGCCCCGGCTGATCAGCAGCCCAGGCCAGACTCTGAGATCGCCTTGCTTTCGCGTATGTCCACACCATGTCTCCTTATATCCTCCCCTCGCCGCCGCAGTTGCTTGGGCGCGAGACCGGGTTTATTATTATTTGAACCCTTCACGGGCTGCACTGAGGGCATCCCGCCAGTGGATACCTCCCGCTGCCCCACAATGGCAGCAACCAATAGCCTCGATACCCCGCCAACCACACCACCACCAGCGCCCAAGCTCTCCAAGGCCGATAGACTGAGCGACGTCCTCTCGCTCGCCACCCTCTTCAGCGCCTGCGTTGAGGCCTTCAACCTCATCTTCCCTTCCAAAGACTCGGACCACGCCCAGAAGATCGCCCTCGCCAAATTGGGCCTTCAGCAGGGCCGTCTGCTCATCTTCGGCGATGTCGTCGGCATCTCGTCGCCGCCTGCGAATATCGCACGGCACATGGTCCCCAGCCATCCGGCCGCTACCAACCCGGACCCAAACTTGCCCGTGAATTTTGGTGTGCGCGATCCCAGACTGGACGATGCCGGTACGAACAAGAAGGTGCGCGCCGCCCTGGACGAGATCGCGGGACGCCCCGCCCACTTGACGCGCGAGGAGTTGATGGAGAAATACGGCCTCAGGTCTCCAAAGCGCTTCCAGAGACTTGAATACCCCGCCCTGGACACGAATCGTCTCGAATCATTCCGAGAAAAGTATGCGCTCTTGCAGGATCTCGCGCGCCAAATTGGCGCAAAAGGGGCGCCACGACGAGCCATGAGCATGACGGTGCAACACTGGACAGTCAGCAACGTCCACAAGTTCGATTCGTTTGTCAAGACGGTGAAAGAGGAGGTTGACGGCCTGATCACCTTCATGGACGTCAAGGAGAAGGTGGACCGCGCCATGAAGACGGACATCAGGGCCATGGGCTGGCATCCCGATCTCTCGGGGCCCGTCGTAAGACAGGATTGGGAAAAACTAAGGCTCATCCGCGAAGCTTGCCACGAGGACTATCCCGAGTACGTCGAAGTGACCGACTACGCGCTCAACTACATCAGCGAAGAGCTCAAGGGCGCCGGTCTCGTACACCTGATGAAGCAATTCGCGACCCCGCCGCCCACCCCCACGAAACGCAAGTCTGAAGATGCCACGAAAGAGAAGCAATTGAACGGTTCGAAAAGCCCTGGCAGAGAGCGGCGATCGAGCGGTTTCTTCAACTTCAAATTTAGCTGGGGCAGGAGCAGCAAAGACCCGCGCTCCCCCGGCTCAAACAACATAACGAGCCCATCCTCACTCGAAGACCCGCAACGCTCGCTCTCCGAAGCGACACCCAAGGCCGACACAAACAGCCTCGAGCCTGGGCGTTCGCAGTCCATGTCCGCCGTCCCCGATAGACCCGTGCCCGTGGCCCTCCACTCGAAGATCGAAAACGCGCCCACAACCGATTTAACACAAACCGACTCCTTTGACGTCGAGCAGCAGAATCCGCTGATGCATGCGGATACAGCGCATAGTTTGGTCGAGCGGCATGATATGTTTAAGGGGGCGGGGAGGATCGAGACGAGGGATATTAGAGAGATGTCGCATGATCGGGCACGATGAGGGTGGTAGATGATACCATTTTTCGTTGACATGAATCACGCTTGTCTTGTTTGAATCGTGATGGCATTGCTAAGGTGCACGTATGCGATGAGCTGATTCGCCTGTCTTGCATTTCACCCCGCAATTTAATACAGCGCTCTAAGTATATACTTTTAGCGTTTGGAAACAACTAGATGTCTTAGGTATGATGGGTCATACTATTCATATAGAGAAATAAGCGAAGAGTTTGCACCAGACTGTTCTGCATGAAATATATTCCCTTTCTTGATACACCCTCCTACTTCCCTCACAGCACCGTCCTCCCACTATCCCTATCTCTATATCCGATATACAACACACCACAATAAATTAGTCCCAAATCCCCAGCCCAAACCAGATATATAGCCCCCAACTTCCATAACTCGAGCCGTTTGATAAACCCCCAAAAGATATGAGCATGTGGCATCGGCGTCGGGATACAGATATACAGATATACATATTCTCATGTTGATACTCGCTCACGTACCATTTTCCGTAATCTTTAGAGATCTTAATAGATCCTCATCCTGCATTTCGTTTTCCTTTGAATAGGCATTTCGGGGAGCGATCCAGGTAGGAAAGGAGAGGAGAGGAGAGGGGAGGGTCTGTGGTTTATTCGGCACCGGGGAGGTAGTAGGAATTCTAGTTATACTGTATCTTCGGCTAGATTATGTGATGCTTTAGACAAGTTTTAGGGCTGGAGGGGCATTTTAAGGGGAGATGGCATGGTTTAGTAGGCGGGGAAGGGGAGGGCGCGATGAGGGTGAGAGTGCGCGGATGAATTTTGCTGGATGTTGGCTATGGGGGACTGGCTTTTAGTGCGGTTGTTTGGGACACCTGTGTTGGAGGGTTGAGGGACGGTGGAATGGGGAAGGGCCGGACTGACGGAGTATTAGTTGTGCGGTGAGCGGATTTGTGTTATGGTGTTTGGTTGTGGTTAGATTTCCAGTTCTGTGTCCATATGATTGGTGTTATAGAGCTTTACTTAGCGCGTGAGAGGGGGAGAATATTGCAGGATGATTACTGCACGGGAAGATTGTTGTTCATTGGAATACGCTGGAATATGTAGATGCGTTTAACAAATGCAGCACGAAGTCTACTATATTATAAGGGAAGGCTGTGAAGAGATTTTTATTGGTTGGGTGTTAAGGATGTAATTGCACTATAGAATTGTATTTGGGGACGGGGATTGTGGGTGATATTGGTGGACAAATTTGGGAAGTGTTATGTGCTAGTAGATTTTGCGGGCGTGAGTATCAGCTATCAATGCGAGCTTAAAAGGTTTGAAGGCCAGTTGGGCATCTTTGCCAAGTTCCTACGTTTCTCGTACAATGCAGAGCTCACCAGCAGGTTTGCAGTTCATGATCAGTCCTTAATTGAGTTCAGTGAGTAAATATAGATTCCTAAGAAGAACTTACTGGAAAGGAAAAAAAAAAAAAAAAAAGAGATAATTGTTAAGTTTATGCTCGTTCTTGACGGATGACCTCCGCGCACAGGTACTTCTCCAATCGCGTGGCGTTGGATCTCGTACTTGTCACTATCTGCAGTACTTGTAGATAGCTCATATTGTTAGGGCTTTTGTTCCCCACGTGTTATGCGTCTGTAGCATAAACGCTGAGTGCTCAGGATATCAAAAAATAGTCCGAACCAATGAATGAAAAGACAAATGACTGGGCAGCAAGGGCAGTCGTGTTCAGCATCAGTTTTCAAAGTGGTCTCCTGGATTCGTCTTTAGAAAGGCACAACAGCATGAAAGAAGCATACTTAAGCCAAGATATGTTCTTAAATGTCCTGACGGTACAAGTTGCCCCCCTGATTGTTATGGTGTCTCGTGGGTAGGGATTGGTCTGCGTTGGTAGCACGTGACCTTAGGAGACATGAAGCCGACGACACCTCTCTGCCGAGAGTACTAGAAGCTTTCTTGAGTATTTTTGATGGGCTTACATGCCTGTTTTAAGGAACTCACTAAGAACCTTTACAAATCCGTTTCGTTCTCGACCCTAGTCCCAAATCCTTGATAAAGCATGCGAGACCCAGCAGCCGCTTCAGTCTTCGCTTCACGATCTCCTCGACCAAACGCACCATGACACCCTCCAGAAACGACCATATGTCACCGGCACGCTATATTCTGAAGCGACACCATATGTTCATTTGTCTGGACCCCACCGGCCTCTCTTGGCTTCTCTCCCAGCGATATTGTTGCGTCCCTTGACTTTACCCGCGAACGAGGAGCCCTCCCCGCACCACGCAAATTTGCTCTCAACCATTCCTATAGCGACCCAAATGGCAACCCTCCCCGTAGGCCCCCGATATGACAATGCGACCCCATTGAGGACGCACGCGATCACGAGCCTCAATCACGCCTGCGGTCAACGGTGCTGGAAATTGGGAGGCCGTTTCTGCAGGAATGCTGCTATGCCCTCCTGGCAATCAACGAGCGAGAAGCTGCCGTAGTACAACGACCGCTCAATTTCCAACCCCGCATTCAATGTTGTCGCCTCAGCTTCCGCGTGTTAGGCGACTGGTCTCGGAGAATTCTTGGCCGAAGGGGTACTTACCCGCTTGTACCGCCTGCTTTGCCAGTCCAATTACGGGCACGGAGAAGGCCGCCACAGTTTCGGCAAGCTTCAATGCCTCTACAACAACGTCCTCTTCAGCCGAACAAACTCTGTTCACTATTCCGAATCGCTCTAGCTCTGCTGCTGTCGTCGGCGACCCGGTTAAAACAAGTTCCATCGCCTGAAAAGTCAACAATGGTTACACCACCTCGAATACCAAGACGATGGTATTTGGAATACGGGCGGGGTCGTTAATGTACGTACTTTGTGCTTTCCCAGAGCCTTTGTCAACCTCTGTGTACCTCCGGCCCCGGGAATGGTACCCAACTTGATTTCGGGGAACCCGAATCGGGCGTCTGCAGACGCTAATATCATATCGCACTGTGACCTAAGGTCTCAGCAGGCTATGTCGATAGAACGAGAATCCGGAGTAATTTGCCACTTACCATAAGCGCCATCTCAAATCCGCCGCCGAACTAATATAGAAAGTCATTTCTTAATTCCTTTCACGGTTGAGCATTGAGTAACACTCACCGCAAATCCTCGAACCGCCGCAATGACTGGTTTTCGAAAGGTCGAGAAAGCTAATTCTAAATCCTTCAACCAACCGGTTTGATAAGCTGAGGCTGTCGTTATCTTTGCTAGTTCGTTCAAATCAGCTCCAGCTACAGCATCACATGTCAGCTCCTTCAAATATATTCAATTTGTAGGCCATTGAACTTACCACAGAACGGTGATTCCCCCACGCTGCTGAGCACGACGGCTCGAACAGCGTGATCTCGATTGAGCTGTTGTAACGCCCATGTCAGCTCGTTTATCGAATCCTGCGATAGTGCATTTCGTTTATGCGGGCGATTCAGTTGGAGAACAGCCACACCCACTTCCCTGATCGACGAAATAACGTTGGCAGGCTTAAACCCTTCCGGCTCCATAGCTGGCTAGCAGAGGGAAAAGTGATTGGGGTATCCTCCTAGACGAGTAGCCGGTCTTCTGTAGAAGCTTCACTTTGCTTTATATATGTTTTCGATGCTGTTGCAAGACCAGCGGGCTCAATGCAAGGGTCCTCGCACACAGGCGAGACGCCAGCGTTACTGTTAGCATTCCCTCTAATATGTCTTCACCAGACTCTTGTCCCCTGGAAAGTTGTAGACGTCCTCCACAGCGCTAAAACTTCCTCAACGGCTCCACTACCCGGAGAGGCTTAGTTATTCACTTCGCTTCGGCTCATTTCACTTCATGTAATGCGGCCAGCCGCTCTCCGCGTGCGGATCTCTTCTAGGTCAAGGCGTTCGGCGATTACCTGCTGTTGCATGCGTGGGATAGCCGCGCTCCTATTCCCCATTGATTCCCGTTTTGGTGTGCGCCCGGCCAATTATTGATGCCTTCCGGTTGCGGAAGGAGTCCGTATATGCTCAGGATAAACAACGAATCCCTGTCGGCACCACCGAACGGTCATTTTCTGCACGTTTCCCTTTTCTTGGATACAGACTCTCCTTGTATTTTCTTCTAAACCTTCGGATTTCAAAGCATCTTGTAAGCATTCCTCGGAACGTTCCGCACTATATCTTGCCGCAACACCACGTTGCTCTCAAGCATTTAATATATCCGTTCCCCACATCTCAGAGCCTAAGTCAATTAATATTGGGAGTTTATCTGGTGCTACCAGTTTTTCCGTGCATGGAGTGAGGCCTAGCTTTCACACGTCTTTGTTCCATGTGGTCTTGCCTGGCCTTGCAAGCCACGCTGCAATGGCGTTGTGACCCCAAGCCTCCGTGATGCCATGTGGAAGGAGTACATAAAGCATGCATGCTTGCCAATCGATGATTAATTTTCCTGCCGGTATCATCTGGAGTTGTGGTTTCTTCTCTTGTGTGCATTTTTAAGATGGTTTCTGAGATTTTCAATTGCCTTGATAGTCTCTCATCAGAGCATCAACAACTCGTCTCTCGATTTGGTCGCGGTGCCTATAAACCGATTCCTCATGCTACAGTACACGAAGCATTTGAATCAATCGTTGATTCCCATCCTTTAGAAATTGCAGCAAGGTTTGGGGACGACACAATTACTTACCAGCAATTGGAAATTGCCGCCAACCGACTAGCAAACCACCTCATTGAGATAGGTTTGAAGCCGAGACAACGAGTATGTCTCGTAATGCAGCGATCTTTCGAGATGCTGGTGGGAATATTAGCAATCCTGAAAACTGGATGCCAATATGTTCCTATTGACGGTGGAGTTTCCTCAGACCAAGCCTTGCAGCATATTCTCAAAGATACGGATGCTCTCTTCGTATTGTATCTTCCCAAATTTGAGGAAAAAGTGCTGCGATACGTGAAGAATTATGTCACCGTCATTGCGTTAGGGACGGAAGCGGAGGCATTCTGCTCCTCCCTAAGACCGCGCGTACCGGTCTCCTCAGATGATGGAGTTTACGCAATCTATACTTCAGGTTTGAGCGCTTCCCCTGCTATTGGTAATAGTTCTAATGATGATTAGGCAGTACGGGAAAGCCCAAAGGCGTCGACGTTACGCATAGAAATGTTACCAATGCCCTACTATTGCAGCCTGGCAATCTTGGAATCACCATTGGCTCAAAAGTAGCACAGGTCCTCAGTATCGCTTTCGATATGGGTAAGCGTGGCTTCTGTTTCAATAGACAATAGCTGATTCAAATATAGGGGCTTGGGAAATTCTCGCTTGCTTGATTAATGGTGGAACATTATATCTCAGAGGCTCAAACTGGGAAGAAACCTTAATAGAGGTAAAGACTGGTTCTTCTACAAGGATTCCATTTTTTAAAAGAGCGCAGGTGGACACTTTGATATCAACACCTTCCATCCTAGCTCGATATCGTCGCAGTGCTTTCCCAAATATTAGGACAGTTGTCACCGGTGGCGAGCCATGCCCACAATCGTATGCGCCCTCCCTTACAAATCCCAGAAAATCTCAAGACTGACCTCTTCATAGTCTTGCGGATGAATGGGCAGATAGCACGTTCTACTACAACATCTGCGGCCCAACAGAGATTACCATTCTTAACACCGCTCACCAACATACACCTGGAACACCTCTTACAATTGGTAGACCGCTTCCGAACACCAATGTCTATATACTGGATGATGAAGAGAATCCTATCCGCTTTGGTGAGAAGGGCGTCATGTGGGTAGGAGGTGCGGGTGTTTCCCGAGGATATATTAACTTGCCAGAACTCACTGCTAGTCGCTTCAAACTCGATATCTTTGTAAATGATGGGTAGGTCTTTGAAATTGTCATAAAGGCTTTTTGTCTCTTACAACTTTCAGGTCATTTATGTTCAACACTGGGGATATCGTACGATGGGGAGAAGATGGATCACTAGAAACCTTCGGTCGAATAGATCACCAAGTCAAGATCAAGGTAAGTCTCTCCAGGTCCATGTACGTGATGTTCCTTGTTTTAAATGCTGCAGGGCTTCCGAGTCGAACTAGATGGAGTGGCAGCTGTTATTGAGGTACGTATTGTTACGTGAACCTCCTGAAGTATACCTAATATATCCTCAGCAATTTCCTGGTATCACTAGAGCATGTGCTACGTTGATTGACGGCGTCTTACACGGTTTCTATACCACAACAACATTTATTGACGAGCACGATATGGGGAAATTTGTACGCCTTCATCTGCCTTATTACTCGGTACCCGAAAAATGGAATTATCTCGCGAATATTCCACTCACAGCCAATGGCAAAATTAATAAGGATCAACTCGCCCGCATCGCTCTGCGGTCAACTAGGACATTATCTCCTCACCAGACATCCACTTTCTCCGCAAAAGACCTCTATCGACCAACCACCTTGGACAAGGCGACAGTTCGCAGTCCAGGCAAGTCGGCAATTCGCGACGAAGAGAAAGCGATCGAAGAAATTGAGCCTGTGGTATATTCCAGCAAGCTCTCGGACTTCCACGTCTCTTCACCAAGCATCAACGAGAAGCTTGTCACGCTCCCCGCAAAGAACGGCTTCAAAGGCGAGCGCTGGCTTCGACATCGCATCTTCATCCTCTACCGACGATTCTTTTCAATTGTTCTATTTGCCAATCTCGCAGTCGCGCTATATATTCTCTACTGGCGTGTTAAGGATAACCGGCCCATGCTGGTTAAAGTAGCTGTCGCATCGGCAACTAACCTTCTTATGGCGGTTCTGATGCGTAGCGAACCAGTGATTAACCTGCTCTTCACAGTTTGCTGCTCTGTCCCAACATGGGTTCCGTTGTCAATTCGCAGACATTTCGGTCGTATCTTCCACATCGGCGGTATTCATTCCGGTTGTGCTATTGCAGCCGCGATGTGGTTCTTAATCTTCACTGTTGGTGCGTCCCTCGATTTCGCAAAGCCTCCAGAGGAGCGGTGTATCACTACCGCTTCGATGATCGTCACGTACCTAATCAACCTGATATTTATTTCCATGATTAGCATGTCTCATCCGGTCATTAGGATGAGACATCATGATTCGTGGGAGTACACTCATCGATTTGGAGGCTGGACGGCGCTGGGCTTGCTCTGGATCCAAGCCTTCCTCACAACGCGCGATTTAAGACTATCCGGAACAGCAATGCAGGCCTACAAGACATCACCTCCGATTTATCTCCTCGCTGTTGCAACACTAGCCATTGTATTTCCGTGGCTTCACCTCAAGAAGGTCCCAGTTCGCTCAGAAGTCCTCTCAACCCATGCCATAAGACTCCACTTCGACTATACCACCCCGGTCGTCGGGACCTCCGTCCGCATAGCAGAGCGGCCCCTCGTCGACTGGCACGGCTTCGCTACAATCACGAATCCTTCCGGCAAAGGCTTCTCCCTAGTTGTCAGCAACGCCGGCGACTTCACCAGCCGCACCATCCAGCGCGCCCCCTCACACATATGGGTCCGCGGCATTCCGGCCTGCGGCGTCCTGCGCATTGCCACGCTCTTCAAATCCATCGTACTCGTCGCCACCGGCTCCGGCATCGGTCCCTGTCTCGCCGTCATCCTCGACCGGAAAATCCCCTGCCGCATTCTCTGGACCGCGCCGAACCCGGAGCAAACATTCGGCAAAGAGATTGTGGATAATGTGATGGAATGCGATCCTAAAGCCGTTATTCATAATACACGTACAAGCGGGAAACCAGATATGAATCTATTGGCGTGGAGGCTGTGGAAGGAAAGTGGGGCCGAGGCGGTGTGCGTTATTAGTAATAAGACGTTTACAACGAGGATTGTGTATGCGATGGAGGCGAGGGGGATTCCAGCGTATGGGGCAATTTTTGATTCGTAGGGACAATTTCGGAGGTTGGGGGAGAGAAAGGTGGGAGGATGTTGTATTAATGTGAAAAGGGGATGCTGGTACATATACGAAGTGGTTCGGGGTGTGAAAAAGTTGTATATATTTGCATATCAGGTGGTTGCATTATGCTAATAATCTATTCTCGAAATCCTCTTTATGCACGTAAGATTTAATAGTGGGTATCGTAGCAAGCTTGTGGGATTCTATCGCGTACCAGGCAACATCAATTGCTAAGGCAAATATTGATGTATTGAAGGAGGGTAAGTGACATGCCTGGCCAGAGGCTGGCAGTGGCGAGACTATATAAGCCTAAAAAACAAGCCAGCTATAATAGGACAGTAGAGACACGTGACAGATTCCCCTTGAACCACGGGCTCATTTGTTCGAATAATACGTTTTAAGATATCCTAGGATAGTCACTGAAAGCTCGAAGACATTAGATCTATTTGTAATTATTCTATTACAGGATCCATTAAGACCCTATATGCCATAATCCATCGCCCAAATGCGTAGGGGTCCGAATAATTGTCAGTAGTTGGCTATTTCCTACTGAAAGGAGAGGGCCCCGGATTTGAGCTTATTCAACAACTGAGAATACTAGATGTTTCTCTTATTTAGAATTGTGAGGTTGTGAAATAAAAATACAAGAAAAAGCCGTAATGGTTCTTCCTAGAATATCGCACCGTATGTCAAATAGAAGTAGTGTGCTGCCCCAATTGAGATACCAGAGCACGAAATCGGTCTGCATCCTCTGTCAATAACTGACTGGTCTGCTATCTGCTGCTCTGCATAATATCGTCTTTACGCTTTTAATATCTTTTCAAAGGTAAACCCTCATAGATTGAAAGCCTGTTTAGGAGAGCCTTCGTCGCGCTTAGTGATCTCCAAGCCCTAGTATACATCCTGCCCCAAGACTTCTTTTGCGAATGAACTAATATTACCTTGTAGTACCTTTTTGCCATTTAGTATAGAAATCGCGGTTCCAATACACGCTAATCCAGTTAGCATCTGAATATGTGACTACCAATTTCTGTCACGTATCAGGCAGCACCAATTGCTGAGGCAAATATTGATGTATTGAAGGAGGGTAAGTGGCCTGCCTCGCTAGAAGCTGGCAATGGCAAGACTATATAGGCCTGAAAACAGACCAACTATAAGAGGATAGTAGAAACACGTCACACTAACCGTAACTTCCAAAGTCTTAAAAGGCTCTAGACCGAACTCGATTTTCATACTTGTGGTAGATACTAGATCTAAATTAGCATTTGAGCCAGTAGCGAAATTAGGTTTGGGATAGCCGGTGATCCGTATGTTGAAGTCGAGCTGAAAGAGCCGGTTTGACTTCTTAAGTTCTTCGGCTAGTAAAACCAGACCCTTTTCTCCATAAGTCTCTTTTGGCAACTTTATTCGACATTGCACGCCATTCCTCATTCCTTCGGAGCTAATCTCGAGCTTAAGATTAATGAAAAGATGCCTAGCGATCGACAACGGCGTGATTGATCCACAAGCGTCGCGGCCAAGAATGCGACCAGTGACTATTAGATCTAGAAATACCTCTAATTTTGACTTCCAAGCTAATTGCTCAATACCTTCCCACAGAAAACCCTTGCTAGTAAAGAGCCATCGAGGCAGCCCAGAAGGCCCATACCCGCGAATGGGGTCACCATATATATAGTAAGTATAGGGCAGTGTATATCTTCATCGGGCATATCAACTTGTATAAGGGGTGTATCCTTCCACAGCTCGTCGTATACTTTGTTTCGTAGTTCGCGTGAGAGCTTGAAGAAAGAGGGATAAGCAGTTGGATTATTCGTCATAGCTTTGGAGTAATGGTAAATAGCATGCGTTGGTATGGAGTAGAACTTAACGTTTGTGAAGAAAATGAGCGAGAGAAGAGCCTAGTGGCGGGATTTTATAGTGAAGGCGTACGTGGCATTGCGGTCCTACAGTGTATCGATTAACTATTTATTTATAATATATACTAGACTCTGCAAGGGTATAGCTATGATGACTATAACACTTTTTATCTGAAAAATGCAAGGTCGTTTATAGTGTTCAGTCGTGGCTTGCTGTATTGTTTGACATGTCACAATCAAGACATCTGCCAAGGTAGTTAAGAGCATGACTATGTTCGAATTTGTGATGGGGATTCTGGCAAGTCTGCCGAGTTGTATCGGATATCAGCTAATATACCCCTTTTTCTATGTACATAAATATGGCCTGCTGGCCATCCTCAATCAAGCAGTTTAGTTCCTCATATCCCTCCCTGAGACAAGATTCGCCTCTCACTACAGAATTGATATTTGGTTTCAATATTATTAGTAATTACCAGCCACTGATTTGTGCTTCTGAAAACACATCCTCCGGCTAAGTAAGCTGCAGACCACAGACAAACCCTCAAACTCCAACTATTGTATCAAACTGCAGCCACTGCCTCTAACTCTAGCTATTGCCTTAATATAAACCTAACCCCACCTAATACTTGCATAATTCATCCCCCACGCACCCTATCATACCAAACCCTCCGTTCTCCGACGCTCAAACCGCCACCCCTCTTCCACCTCCACAAAACACCTCTTGCTCTCCTTCCCTACAACCATATCCCCCAACTTCTCAAACTCTCTCCTTAACGCCACTAAGATTTCCCCTCGCAAACCCCACTGGACCCCCGCCCGTGGACCAAAACCCTAACCCACAACGCCACACAGCATGCCTATACAACGTATCCGTTCCCTCATGCGGCACTGTCTTACTCGCCACCAACTAAACGGGTAGTTAACATTGCGGCAACAGGTGTTGGGCATTGGAAAAGCGTATGCCGAGGAGGATTTGCGCGTGGAAGGCGGCTAGGTGCGGGGTGAGTGTCCGGAGGGAGGTGGAGGAGGGAGGAGTGGGTATGGTTGCGGGTAAGGGATTGAGGGTTTTGTTTGTGGTGGTGGTGGTGGTGGTGTGGAGTATGGAATGATTGTGGCAATGCTAAAGATCGTGAAGAACAACTGTGTGATGCTAAAGTATCAAGGTCGAACTGTAGCAATCTTGTGAGGTATTAGAATATGAACGCGGCGACGCCAAAGATGCTGGAATATAACTACGGTGATGCTAAGGTATCGATATGAAACTGTAGTGATGTGAGATATTGGAATATAAATGCGGTGGTGCTACTAGATATCGAAATCTGGCTACGATGAGTAAAGCGAGTTGGCGCCGGTGGAGAAAATGACAAGCAACCATTCATCAAACGCAGACCTCCTAGACTCACTCACAAGCTAGCCCCAGAGACGTCATATTCTCCCCTACTAGTAACTGGAGCTATATACCTTCGTCCCACCGCTGCTAGTGCCCCTTACCTCTCACTATGTCTCAACTCAAAGAACCAAGTGTTCTATTCCTGAGTGCACGACTCCAGCACTTCACCGTCGACAAAAATTCGCTGGGATCTCCTCTTCTAACTTTGGTAGCATAGGCGGCTTAGAGGGTAAAAGCGGGGAAACAAGGACCTTGATCACCGCCCTCTCAACCAGCCACCGAAACAGCATGGGCATCGACCAATCGAAACTCCGCCCCGAAGCATCATAATGGACCTCCAAACATAGTCTCGGAACCTGGATACTCGAAACGTCCCAAAGACTCACTAGCCCACCAACCACATGAGAAATAATACTCCGCGCCTGAACGAGTCCTCGAGAGCGAAGAAAGCCGCGGCCGATATCCAACTCGCATTAGGTATCTAGGCCAAGCAAAGCCGATGTTTTGACCAGCTTGCCTAATGCCTGCAAGGGTGTCTTCCGGCAGTAGGCGATGCCACCCGCTTGCAACTGAAGCGCAGTTCCTCGAGGCCTTCTACCAGGAATGCCTTGCTGGTAAGCAGTCAAGACAGGAAGCCAAGGACGAGGTCCTTATAGGTGTTGCCCCCACCGTCATGGTTTGTGCGGAGGTAAGCATCTGGGTGTGAGATGAAGAGGTAAGGCTTCGACCGCCATAATTCGGAGTAGATCATGTTTCGAAGCTCACGTGGGAGGGGTAGGAAGTCTGTTTTTGGGGTTTGAGCGAAGTGTATCAAGATTGTTGGTGCGGTCCCCGGTTTCGAACTGGCCTTTGTATTCTTGGCTTGATTTTGTCATCGCGGCCTGTAAGGCATCAGGTTATCGAGGGGATCCAATTGTACAACGGGACGCTCACCTCTTCCCTATCGAAATCGACTTAGGGCACTGATGTCGGTGTAAAGAGATTGTTAGGAACTGAGAAGAAATATGGATACATGGATTAGAGAAGCTCAAAAGTGACAAAAGGATGGCTTCCTCCTTCCTTGAACCACCCACAGCATAATCATTGGTCATTTTCATTCATCGAAATAGACGTTCGGGGTCTTTGCCTGGGCTAGAGCAAACAGGACGGTCAATGCCTGCCATCTCATCTCTTCAGCGAACTAATAGAAGGCCCCCTGGGGCATCAACGTTCGGCGGAAATTATCTTGGTAAAATCTGAGGCTGTCGTGTTCAGTTGTCAATGACTCCGGATGATTCTCAAATGCATTCCAATAGATTTTCAAAGGAGCTTTATCATAATTTACAATTCGCTGCTTTGAAGACGCGAATAAGCTGAGTGAACCCGTCTTAGCGATATACGTCGCACAGGATGTGATGGGTTGACATAAAGCCGAAAACGCCCGTTTATGCGCTGATATGCACAAATCAAATCCAATACAGGATCAAAGTTACACGACACTTACGCTGCGGAGCCACTGTCTCTAAATTCTATAGTCAGAATAGGGTAGTGAATCTAGAACTTGGGACCAGCCATATTTGCCAGGATTCTATTGCATGCTGAGCCGGAAAGGCGAATAATTTATTGACTAGATAGACCGCTTGCGGAAAGTCACGATTATAGTGCGCATGAGGAGTGTGAAGGAAGCGCTCCATAGCTTGGCCGGCCTCTGAAGTCGAATTAGAAGTATGAGGCCAGAGGCGAATGACCAGATTCTAGCCGTAGCTGTGATGCAATTGTGAAGGCTTTTCAAAATGGGGTCGAGAGTCCTGGACAAGGGGGCAGCAATACGGGCTCCCCCATTTTGCACAGCTGAGACACCGAGGCTATTCTTAACACACCGCGAATGCAAGCTAAGTTGATGTGAGAGGTAAGGCGCTGGGCGGCTATCAGCCCCTCGCTCAATGACAGCCGTTGCAAGCGGGGTGTATGTCTCGAACTCAGACATTAGTGAGCGGTGCGACGCCAAACGCAAGGCGAGAAGGCAACCACGATGCTGAACAGAACGCCTAGCCCTATCGAGGCACTGAGCGGTGCCTTTGAGACCTGAACTGCACGCCGAGAAGTGAGATGGAAATGCGGTAGACGAGCCATGGAGAGGCGGTCTGTACCATTGTACTATGCTGCAAGAGTGCCTTGGTCCCAACCTCTGGCAGTCATGCAGCCACCACGGACGACGTCAGTCTGCGAATGCAGAGTAGACGCGTGCCTCTTGATTGAGAGAGAAGGGATGAATGAATGAACGAATGAATGAATGAGATTGAGAAGTTGTGGTCTCCGCGGGGGAAACTGAATGTGGCACATCACCTATAACTCGTCCACCCCATGCAGCGATCGTGGAAAGTCTCAAACGTGTGCGGAATTGGTCTGGCAAGGCCTGACGAAGAATCGAAAGAACAGCCAGCGGCTCTGCGGGGGCGGGCATAGAGCGCTGGGAGGACGCCGTGCGGTGTTGGAGGAAGAAGAGGCGGCGTGCAGGCACGAGATTTTCACGGGCATCGTCGTCGGTGGTCTGTGCGCCGTTGGCTATTTCTCGGGGTCCCAGTCCAGCGCCTGCGCCTGCAGCTTTCCCCTGCCGCTGCAAAACCTCCTCACCGACCAATTGCCAGGGCCCTCGCCGCAGACGGTGGTGGATTTGGGCGTTTTTCGATGCGCTGCTTCAGGCAGAATGCCGGGCTCGCAGGCTGCGGGCGCAGGGCGAGGGCGCGTGGCGCGGCGACAATGGGAATGGGAGCGGGAATGGGAATGGAGCCTTTGACTGCTGCCACGGCCAGACAATCGACCTGGACTACCGCCCGCTGCCGCCCCCCGTTGCTGCCCACGGGCTCCCGCCGCACATTTTCATATTCCAGCTTCCCCACGGCGCCTACAACTATATTATACCCCGCCATCCCGAGACACAGCCCTCACACGCCCACCCCGCGGCGACCCCCCCATCCCCCCGTCTCCACGTCCACCGTTCCCGTCCGATCTTGCTCCCACCGCCGCAACATGTGCAGGCACCATTTTGGCCTGGACGACCCCGCCGCCGCCCTCGACATCACCGCCGCCCGCGAGGTGCTCCCCGCCAATGTCAAGCCGCTTCACTACGACCTGGCCCTCGAGCCCGACTTTGGCAAGTTCACATACGACGGCAAGGTGACTATTGAGTACGTCCTCCTGCTTAGGAAGGCTCGGTGCCCCGTTTGCTAACAGGACCCTAGCTTGGATGTCTTGGAAGACACTGCTTCGATTGCCCTCAACGCCAATGAGCTCAAGATCCACTCGACGAGCGTGTTCGCTGGCGGTCAGCTTGTCACTAATGCGCCCGAGGTGGTCCACGATGAAGATGCCCAGACCACCAAGATCGGCCTGAAGCAGACCATCCCGGCTGGCAGCAAAGCGTCCCTCACAATGACCTTCACGGGCACCCTCAACGATAACATGGCTGGGTTCTATCGCTCGTCGTTCAAGGCTGCGGATGGGTCGGCTACGTACATGGCTACGTCGCAGATGGAGCCCACAGACGCGCGCCGGGCCTTCCCGTGCTTTGATGAGCCCGCGTTGAAGGCAACCTTCACCGTGACCCTCATCGCCGACGACAAGATGACCTGCTTGAGCAACATGGACGTAGCATCCGAGAAGACGGTCGACTCCAAGATCACCGGCGGAAAGCGTAAGGCGGTTACCTTCAACAAGTCGCCGCTCATGTCCACATATCTCCTGGCTTTCGTGGTCGGGGAGCTCAATTACATCGAGACAAACAATTTCCGCGTGCCTGTGAGAGTGTATGCTCCAAAGGACCGTGACATCGAGCATGGGCGCTTCTCTCTGGAGCTGGCTGCGAAAACCCTGGCTTTTTATGAGAAAACTTTTGACAGCGAATTTCCGCTGCCTAAGATGGACATGATTGCCATCCCTGACTTCAGTGCAGGCGCTATGGAGAACTGGGGTCTAGTAACGTATCGCGTTGTTGACTTGCTCATTGACGAGAAGGTTAGCGGTGCTGCAACTAAGCAGCGCGTAGCCGAAACCGTGCAACACGAACTTGCACATCAGTGGTTCGGCAATCTCGTCACCATGGACTTCTGGGATGGCTTGTGGCTTAATGAGGGCTTCGCTACATGGATGTCTTGGTACTCGTGCAACGTCTTCTACCCGGAATGGAAAGTCTGGGAGGGGTATGTTACAGACAATCTGGCCAGCGCTCTCTCGCTTGATTCGCTGCGCAGCAGCCATCCGATTGAAGTCCCGGTTAAGCGGGCGGATGAGATAAACCAGATCTTCGATGCGATCTCGTACTCGAAGGGATCTAGTGTTCTGCGCATGATCTCCAAATACCTTGGTGAGGACACCTTCATGGAGGGTGTGCGCCGCTATCTGAAGAAACATGCATATGGTAATACGCAGACTAGAGACTTGTGGGCTGCTCTGGGTGGTGCGAGTGGCAAGGACGTCGAAAAGGTCATGGATATCTGGACCAAGAAGGTGGGATTCCCAGTTGTTACGGTTACCGAGAACCCAAGTACCACTTCCATCCATGTCAAGCAGAATCGGTTCCTGCGCACTGCCGACGTGAAGCCCGAGGAAGACCAGACGTTGTACCCAGTATTCCTCGGACTTCGCACCAAGGACGGCATTGATGAGGACCTGGCTCTCTTCTCTCGTGAAGGAGACTTCAAGTTGAAAGACCTGGATTTCTTCAAGCTCAATGCTGATCATTCCGGCCTTTACCGGACCTCGTACTCCCCTGAGCGACTCGCACAATTGGGGGTTGCCGCCAAAAAAGGACTCCTCACCGTTGAAGACCGCGCAGGAATGATCTCCGATGCAGGAGCTCTGGCTGCTTCTGGTTACCAGAAGACTTCTGGGATTCTCTCCCTGCTCGAAAGCTTCAAATCGGAGCCGGATTTCGTCGTTTGGCAAGAAATTATTAGCCGGATCAGTATTCTACGATC
This sequence comes from Lojkania enalia, assembly GCA_010094045.1. Taxonomy (NCBI): domain Eukaryota; kingdom Fungi; phylum Ascomycota; class Dothideomycetes; order Pleosporales; genus Lojkania; species Lojkania enalia. The sequence continues at coordinate 91,466 of ML986604.1, forward strand.
TGCGTGGACTTTCGAAGAAGAGTCTGTCCGGGAAGCCCTCAGGAAGTTCCAGCTCGAGCTCTCAAAAGACAAAGCCCATGAGCTAGGCTGGAAGTTCAGCGACAATGATGGTCATATCGAGCAACAGTTCAAGGGAATGATGTTTGGAGCTGCTGGTATTGTAAAAGATGATGCGATCACTAAGGCTTCATTTGATATGTTCAATAAGTTCAAGGGCGGTGACAAGTCGGCTATTCCGCCAAACGTGCGTGGCAGCGTGTACGCTATTGTTTTGGCCAATGGGGGAAAGGAAGAGGTAAGTTTCTATGGCCAGTCTTGAAGTTCATCACTGAACTATTTTAGTATGATGTTGTTCTCGACCAAGCCCTCCACGCCGCGACGAGCGACGAGCGCAACACTGCCCTTCGCTCCCTCGGCCGCGCCAAATCTCCTGAGATGATTCAGCGAACGCTCGACTTGTCACTTAGCGAGAGCGTGAAGGGACAGGATATCTATCTTCCTATTTCGGCGTTGCGAACCCACCCCATGGGTGTCAAGGCCCTTTGGAAATGGATGAACGACAACTGGGATGAATTAGAGAGGCGCCTACCTCCTAGCCTGAGTATGCTCAGCTCCGTCGTGTCCATCTGTACATCCAGCTTCACGCACAGGGACCAGATAGAGGACATAAAAGCCTTCTTCGCTTCGAAGAGCACGAAGGGCTTCGACAAAGCGCTCGCCCAGAGCATTGACGCTATAACTGCGAAAGCGGCTTGGATTGAGCGGGATGCGGAGGATGTCAAAGCCTGGCTCAAGGACCATGGATACCTGCTTCAGTCATCTTCTTTGTAAGGATTGATGATACCTGCCTGTGGTGGGCTTTCAAGTGGCCTTGTTGGTTTTCAAAGTGTAGATGTATGTACGATAGAAGTATATTGCTAGCAACGAAATACTGCATATGATAAAATCCAATTCAACTCCTCCAATCTTTGGTCCTCTAATTAGTAATTATTTCCGTAGCCTATGTATGTCGACCGCATAATAATTATGTAGCTGGTATTTTTGGGTGATTGCTTATCGATAACGTACCCCAACAAGAACGATCTATGCAGTGTCGATGTATTGAATTATACAGCAGGATAATATATATACCGACGCATCTAAGAACAAGAAGAGAGAAAGTAACCAGAACTATGTGAGAGTGTGTATGCAAAATATTGAGTTTCAAAGACGTCGAAAGGGGTTCATGGGGTTACAGGGTACCCTTGTCAGTCACGGCATCTACGCGCAACCTCAGCCTCAACATTCTCGTAGTGAGATGCGTAACATGTGAATTCGTCATAAGTCAAGCCCCGGATTCCGTGTTCCTTTTAGAAGTATTGCGCCAATCTCCGGACATGTGACATTCCGTTGCGCTTGTTTTTTTCATTCCAGCATTCGCTAATAGCCTTCGAAAGACAACAGAAGTAATTACGTAGTTTAAGCATTCCGCGCTGGCTGCGCCGACTCCCAAGAGGCATCGGATCCTTTCAGAGAATAGCAGGATAGCAATTACCTTCGCGAATTATTCCCAGTGTAAGTGATACAATACGACCCCAAAAGCATCAATTAGACTCCACCTCCATCGGTTTGTACCCGCTTGCGAGACGCTTACAGTTGTGAACCAGTATGTCTCAATCGGAACCCCCTGACCCACCGGATGGCCAGCTCGATAGCACTGCGATTCCTGAAATAGAGGCGCTCGAATTATTTCGACGCTCTCCACACCCCTACCATCGCCGCCAGAACGACCTCCGTAGTACTGAGGCATCAGCCGAGTCCTTGAGCAACAGCTTCTCGCGAACAACCTTGGGGCCCACCGACCGCACGATATCAGATCATGATGGCAGGAATAGAAGAAAACTCTCGCAATCACCGAGCGATAGCGGCACTGAGGCCGATGACGAAGGCTATGGTCTAGTGAAGGCACTCCCGGCACCTCCATTACGGCCACGTAAGGGCCTCCGTGATATGAGGGGAAGCATATATGACGGGGTTCCGAGCCCACTTCTGACACCTACGCAAGTGGATGAAGAGGGGCGAAAATATTCGGCTGAATATTTCAAGCGTAGGAAAGAGGGTTCGCGAACTGGGGAGCCTTCGCCGACCGACGACGAGGTCAAGGTAGCAAGGCAGAAATACTTGAAGCGGCGGCGTAGTGAATTGGTGAGGAGGGCAACGGAAACTGTATTGCTTGCCTGCATTGGTATTTTGGCAGTGTACGGGTGTTGCTGTTGGGAAAAGCTTCTGCAATGGCACCGAGGTCAGGACACTTTGGTACAATATGGGCTGGGAAACCTGCTAATATATATTCAGTAGAAGTGTTGACACACGTTCTGGTTATGTGTGGAGCACTATGCCTCTATCCTCTTAGACTTCTTCGCTATTCAAGAAACCGAGACCCTCCCTCGAATCTCCGATTCCGGCAGCGGATACGAATACCTGCGGCATTTGATCCGGCATCGATACTATACCCCGCCATTCTACCTATACTAATTTCGATATCCCTTTTTACAAGTGCGGAACGCATTCTCCTTCCAAATATTCTCCTTGGTCTGGCTGCCTTTCCAACTCGGCTTATTCCATATGGGAATTCTCCACAGGGACTTTCTGTCGTCCATTGGTTCACCTCATTGCTCCCTTTAATAGCTTCCCAGAATACGGAATTCCCCTCCAAATTATTTCCGCCTAAGCCGTACATGCTAAAGTTGCCTCCGCCAGAAGGGCTGCATCCCGAGATTATGGCAATCCTTTTTCCCCTTCATCAGGCTCTATTACCCCCACTTCATTATCTCACAACGACCAGTCTACTTCCTGCAGAACTTCACCTCCTCTCTATTGCCATGATCAATCTTCTTCTCTTTGCGAATTCACCCCAGACGGACATTTTAAGAACCATTCTATGGCTTGGGGGAGTTGGTCTATTTGTCCTTTGCGGTAAAGTGCTGAAGTGGGGTGTAGCTTTAGCTCGCATTCCGCGCTGGAGATTTCGGCGCGCAGGCCATATCATTAAGGCCCAGCAATCTTTCTTACAGATTCTTAACGAGCGTCTCAAGCCTGTAAGATCTCATAGCGCTAGTGGAAGAGTACCTATATCCGATAGCGACGCCGATGAAGACGACTTTTTAATTAAGAATCCGCTCAAGAAGACAAAGAGCCTGAAACTGAGCCTGAAACTAAGCCTCATGGACTCAGTACGAAACAACCCGATTATAGCAAACGGCACTGAAACCAGGTCGGCTGTTGAGCCGAAACCGCCAGACTTTCCGGAGCATAGTGGAGACTCTGAGCCGAAGCATCTCCCGAAACGGCGAAATACCTTACCTACCATGTCTTCACCTGATCACGTTTCACATACGAATCGTAAACGCTCAAAATCAATAGCTCAGAGCTTCCTTGACCTCACACCTACTCAAGCGACCATTCGAAAATGGTTCTATGCCGGGTATTTTTACCTTTCAGTTATTTTTGTCATCTTTGGTCCAGTCCGATATCTTATCGGCAAGTATGCGCTCCATGGCCATGAACCGTTTGGATGGGCAATTGGATATCTTCTTGGCAACCAACAGCGTCTACGCTGGTGGGTATTCGACTGGAACATGGGCTGGTGGATTCCCCTCCCTTTGTTACAAGATCGGTACGAAATGAGATGGGCAAATCACCTAGGTCGCGCAGAATACTTACGGCATATTGTCATTGGCGAAGCAAATGTACGATTATTGCTCTGTGCCTATTGCGCGAGCATAGTCATCCTTGGCCTCGTGGCGGTTCTAACATTAAGTTTCGTAGAAGTGGACACTCGCAGAAAAGTCTTCCACGGCATGATGGTGGCGATGCTTCTTCCCACCATCTATATCGACCCTGGCTTCGTCGCGCTTGCGCTCTCTATCGTTCTCGCCATCTTCCTGCTCCTAGACCTCATCCGGGCATCCCAACTTCCGCCACTCTCTCGCCCCATTGCGACGTTCTTAACACCATACGTAGATGGCCGTGATCTACGTGGGCCCGTCGTCGTCTCACATATTTTTCTCCTAATCGGTTGCGCGATCCCGCTTTGGCTTTCTTGTGCTGGCATTGATCGAGAAGGAGAAGAGCCCTGGATAGGCTGGGAGTTCAAGACCCGAGATGTCAGCATGGTCGCCGGCGTTGTCTGCGTCGGCATGGGCGATGCAGCAGCCTCATTAATCGGGCGTCGCTACGGTCGCCGCAAATGGCCTTGGGCAGGCGGCAAGAGTTTCGAGGGTTCTTTTGCATTTGCCGCGGCCGTCACGCTTGGGCTGGTCTTTGGCAAAGCATGGCTGAGGCTTGGACAGTGGGATGACGCTCCTGGTAGAGCTGGTACTGGGAGCGTGACAGACTGGGTCAGCGTCGTAGGTAAGGCGGCTGTGTGTGCAGCGGGTGCCAGCCTGAACGAGGCGGTGCTGACCGGCGGGAACGACAACGTGATTGTGCCGGTCGTGCTGTGGTTGCTTGTGAGAGGTGTCAGGCTGTGACATCGAGATCTCTCATCCATCACATCTCCATCATGTCTTTTTTTGTTTCTCTTGGAACATAGGTTCTGCATTTGGTCATAGAGGCTCAGGGGTCATTGGGAAAAAAGCATAGATGGGTCTGTCTTGAATGAATGACTCAGTTGTTTTTTTTTTATTTATTTATTGTAAATGAGATAAAGGGGCGCGGACTGAGGCTCTGCATGTATGATATGGCCATGTGGACGGGGAGGGATGCAAGGGGGGATTCACGTGGGATTTGGGTTGTCATTTCACGGTTCCTGATTGACAGGGGTGGGGGGTCTGTTTTAGAGCACGGAAGCCAAGTGGTATGGCTAAGCTTAATGAGCTTAAACCTTAACTATAAGGTTACCGTCAAAGGACGGTTGTGTATGTTATGTCCTTTTGTCGCGGTAGACTCAAGCTATACTGTGTTCATCACGGTGGCTCTGGCTCATGTTCTCCGTACATACACACTTGGGAAGAATGTGAAATAGCGCTCCAAGTAGAAGACCGGATAGTATTGCCCACAAATCATATCTTGGAAAGTAAGTGTTTACAAATTGGGAGGGGTTATGACGCAATTAGTGTTTCCAAGTATAGAGCACGAGCAGCGGTGCTCGAAAAGAAGCCTTCAAATTTTGGAAAGCTGGTTGTTTCCAAGCAGGGGAACCGGATTATTGAGGGGATTCGCCTCTGAGCAGGCAGGGTTGCTGGTTACACAACGCGGTGATGCGTACCGGCATTGTTGGCAATGCCGGTTGCAGAGGCGCTGGAGTGGTGGGAAGGGAGATCAGATTCGGCTGGCGTGGCGAGCCTATCACCGAGAGTGTACTCGCAGGAAGCAGATATACGTATTATTTATCCTACGATAAGCTCGAACGCAGTCAATTTGAGGGAAATGCAGTAGAGACGCGCGTGATTGGCGCGGCGGGCAGCGCAGTGCTCGTTTGGGGCTACCTGGATCGAGGAAGCCGGCGCGGAGACGCAGAGGCAGCAGGGCGTGTTCTGCATGTGGGCAGGTTAGATGCGGTAATCTACAGAAGATCGTCTGCTAATTATGGCCTTATGGTCAGATAAGTCGAGTTGCCTGTTTGGAACCCGTTGGCACGAGGAGGGCTGATGAGGATGGGAGGGGTCGTGATGGTGGCCGACAACGGCATAGGTACCTAGGCTAGCTAGTCTACTACTAATACACCAAAGGGCCTGTCTCTGACCCCAAACGTCTGCCGGCCTGGTGTAGTTATCCATAGTTTCCAGGTACGTCACGAACCGCAAGCCATTATTGCGAATTGCGGCTGGCTGGAGGCCACCGGGGTGAAACGGGCACAATCCGTGCCGTTGACTGCGGCAGCACAGGGCGCATGGGCGGCGAATTGCGTGCCGAAGCTCGTCATTATTGAGCAAGTGTCCTCATCATCTGATCACGGCTGCTTGTCTCGAGCGGGGACGGCCAGAGTCACAGTCGGTCGAAGCCCCGCGACGCCGACGGCCACGAGACGGGGACACAGAGCGCGCGCGCACGCAGAAGCAGTAGACACGGCGGCGCTGCTACCGCCAGAAAATCGCCTCTTAACTGCAGCAGCGCGCGGCGTCATGGTGGAGGGTGGTCTACACGCTTGCACTGCACAGGCGCGCTGCGTTATCTGCTCCGGATCGGCCACGATAAACACGGCGCTAGCCCCAACCAATCGCCCAATTCGGTTTAGCCGCCTGTCAAGCTCCCCAGAGTCCAGTCACCTCTACCTCGCGACGCTCTGCTTCCTCTCCCCAACAACCTCTTTTGCATTGCATATCGCCCTCGGACCCCTTTTTGCTTCTCTTTCCCCGCTTGTTGCTGTTATTTCTTTGCCCGTGGTTGCGCCTGCTTACCCGTCTTTGTTCCTGGGACTCACCGTATTCACAGCCATTCATTCGCTCATTCGACCACCGTAGCCCTCGAATCACCACCCAGCTTCAGCCTGTCCAGGCACGCATCGAGAGTGCTCCACTGCCCCCACCCCGTCGCAACAGCGCTACTGCCTGCCCCTTCCAATAAATCTATCCACTAATACCCGGGCCCACGCCCTCGACTCCCGCCTACCTGTCCAGCCTGTCATACCACTCGGCATCGCCAGCGCAGCTCGGTCGCGGACGCTCTTTAGTCCCTTCCTACAACAGCCCATGTGCAACGTCCTAACCACCACCCTGTATTCGCATCTCCGTCGGTAGTTGAGTAGTTAGGCACACAAACACACGAGAGGGTCGACCGCGACCAGGCTGGTCAGCCAGCGCCGCCACCATGGCAACCCCGTCCTCACCCCTCAACAAGCGACGCTCCGTGTCTTCGACACAGCAGTCCGCCACCATGCCGGATCAGATAATTGGCAAGTTCAAGCGTATGGATCACATTGGCAAGGGCAGTTTTGCGGAGGTCTATCGGGGCATCCATATAGTACGTCACCCCTGACAAGGCAATACTGTGCTAATACCCCTCTACTTGTCTCTCTGTTTGCGCTGGCACGTCTGGGTGTGATATTGTATGAAGACGGATGCTTACTAGTTCATCAAATAGGATAAGCGAGCTTCCGTCGCCATCAAGTCTGTCAATATGCATAAGCTCAACAAGAAGCTCAAAGACAACTTAGTGTCCGAGATCTCGATACTGCGGAGCCTGCATCATCCACACATAGTCGCGCTTATCGACTGCCAGGAGTCACCTTCGCGGATGCATATCATAATGGAGTTCTGTGAATTAGGGGATCTATCATCATTCATTAAGAAGCGTTCTGATCTTGTCAACCATCCACAAACCCAGCGTATGATAGAAAAGTATCCTAACCCGGCGGTCGGAGGACTCAACGAGGTAATTGTACGGCACTTTGCGAAGCAAATCGCAAGCGCCCTGGAGTTTCTGAGGTCGAAGAATTACATTCATCGCGATCTAAAACCGCAGAATCTGCTATTGAATCCACCATCGCTCTACTATGCGCAGAGCGGTACGCTTGAGCGAATGCCTCTTGCTGCTGATGCAAATTCATTGCTCCCTGCCACCGGCGTTGAGACACTGCCAATGCTTAAAGTCGCTGATTTCGGCTTTGCTAGGATCCTACCCTCAACGTCTCTCGCGGAGACACTATGCGGGTCCCCACTGTATATGGCCCCTGAAATTCTTCGGTACGAGAAATATGGCGCGAAGGCTGATCTCTGGTCGATCGGGACAGTTTTGTTTGAGATGGTGTGCGCTCGACCACCATTTAGGGCAAATAATCATGTTGAGCTGCTCCGCAAGATCGAAGATCGCAAGGACCATATCAAATTTACCGAAGGAATCGTAGCAAGCAGACCGATGAAGAACTTAATTCGTGCTTTATTAAAACGGAAGCCTACAGAGCGTATGTCCTACGACAGCTTTTTCTCAGATCCGGTCATTCGCGATGATATTCCTGGCCTTGTAGACGAAGATCTCCCGCAATTGCCTGAACCGGAGCCCGTCGTTGAATCTAAGCGAGCACAGAAGATGCCAGCCGAAGCTGATCGTCGCACCCAAGAAAGTCCGTACTCACAGTCGCCTAGGGACAAGACGCCTTACGGAACTACGCCGCCGTCACGGCCGAGTTCTCGACCCACTTCCGGTCAGAACTTCAGCTCTTCACCCAGACCTTCCTCAATCCGTAGATTGAGTAATACTCCTCTACCGACAATTGAGCAACATCCCCACCGTGAACGGCGCCCAACTTTGACCAATGCTGTGACTGCGCCTGCACGGCCAGCAACTCTGCAAGACCGTGGCGATGCGCCAATAGTCTCAGCCCATGCTCGAAGGTATAGCCGACACGAACCTTCTCCCCTATCGTCAGGGCTCAAGGATCAGCTTGCACGAGAACGAAATCCCCAACGTGCTGAGCGAGCAGATTCAGGTGCGCTGAGAGAAGCTGCTGAGAGAGCTGCTCAAGATGACGCTCTGGGTGAAGGGTTTGTCTTCGTGGAAAAGAGACGTGTGGAGATTGATGCTTTAGCTGACGAGATTGCTGCAAGCCCTCAGGCTGTGAAGGATAGGGGAATACACCGACGGATTTCACTACAGGGAACGCCGACTTCAGCACCAGGCGCAACCCCCTCAAGGGCTATTCAAATCCAACAAAAGCAAGTCCCGGTGCATCAACGAACCGGCTCATATGAGCATCGACGAATATATCGGCCGAGCTTCGAGACAGCAACTTCGGCACTCTCAAAAGCCATGAACATGGTCAATATCCGAGGACTTGGACTCTCGCCTCCCATGATTAAGGGCTTGTCTCCTCCACAAGGTTACGCCGCTTACCCGACTTATCCAGCTACCCAGAGCAGTCTCCTTCTCGTTGGCGATGGTGGAAAAATCACCAGCAAAGATGAAGATGCTGCAATGATCAAGAAGGTTGAAGACCTCGCGCAGCTCAGCCACGTAATTTATGGATTTGCAGAAGTCAAGTACAAGCAATTGGTGCCTGTAGCTCCAAGTGATCAGGGTCTTGGGATCGGTCCGACTGGCATGGTTAGGAAGCCTAGCGGCAACGGCATAGTCGATGAAGACGACGACGACGACGACGATGACGATGACCTAACCCCAGATGCCGTCTTGACCATTTCTGAGGAAGCGCTTGTTCTCTACGTCAAGTCCCTTGCGATGCTCAACAAAGCAATGGATGTTGCGGGAAGTTGGTGGAACCGACAAAGTCGAGGCAGCCCGTCTGTTGATACGTCAAACCGAGCAGCTACACATACAAATCGCTTAAGCCAAGTTGTTTTGTGGCTTCGAGATCGTTTCAATGAATGTTGCATCAAGTCTGAGATTGTCGTCCGTAAGCTCAAACAAGCGCAGCAACAATTACCTGTCGATCATCCGAGTCATCCCCAAAACCGATCAGCTGCTTCCGGGTCTGCTACGACAATCGGATCTGTTGAGAATATTCTTCTGACTACTGGCGTTACTGCGGAGAAGCTTATGTACGAACGGGCATTAGAGATGAGTCGAACAGCCGCTGTCAACGAGCTTGTAGGAATCGATTTGCCTGATTGTGATTTAAATTATTGGACTGCCATCCTCATGCTTGAAGCTATCCTCGAAGACGAAGACGAAGCCTCAAGCCGGAAACTTGAAGGCGAGGAGATTAATGGACTTGAGACAGAAGACCGCCAATCTATCCAGAAACGTAAGTAGCCACCGCAATTTTAGTAAATCTAGCTAACGATAACTAGTTCTTGAGAGCATGAAAGCCCGACATAGAGCACTAAAGAAGAAGATCGACGTTCAGAAGTCGGCGAAACGAACTTCGATTACGAGTGCCCCAGCACCTCATTCAGCAAGCCGGGGCTCCCCCTCATCCCAGTGCACTGCGAGATAACCGCTTTCATTTTACGGTGTCCAATCATACATTCCATAGCCGCCCCTAGGAAAACATTGCATTACATTTGGCTAGTCCGAAGATCTGCATTCGGATAAATGCAGCGAGGCACAAGCTCGCCTGCTATTGCATAAGCAAGCATACATCATACAGAACTTCTCTGCATTTGACGGCGTTCTGAAAAGGCGTTAGGAGGTATTACTACCTCTCTCTTTTCTCGTTTTCGCTATTTTCTTTCTTTCTTTTTTTTTTTCCACAATCGCTCTTAGTAGCGATTTGCATTTGGATTTGGCTCCGTGTCGAGTTCCGCATGTATGGATCACAACTTCTGGTTTCAAAGGGTGCTACTGGCGCACTACGGTTCTGGTTCCTCCCTAATATGGATGCCAGATCGATTTGTTCAGATGATACCAGGTCTTAGTTCCAGATCACAGCATGGCCACTGGAGCATGGGTGGGCTCGGACGGGATTTTGCTAAGGGCGTTCGGGCATGGTTATGCGCTGATATCACTCATTTTCCATTCCACCTCATGAGACAATTGGGTGGGAGGATACCTGTTTATAAGGGCTTCGGGCTTCGGCGCTTCCATAGGTTTCTACTTTATGCTATATCATGGGATCAGAGGGGGTTGGGAGCATGGCCGGGTTTTGTTTTTTTCTTGGATTGCTCCGCCAGCGGGACTAGAATGGAACTTAGGGAGACAGCAATTGGATCAGGGACGGTGAATGGATGATACCTAGTGTACAATGAAATTGAAATAAACGGTATTGAGACTATTGAGTAGCTTGAAAATTGGATGTGCGGAGCGTGCTCGTCGGGGATAGGTCGCATTCTGAATTAAAGCCGAACCACCCCTGGTGGTGGTGTGGCATGTTCTCGCCCGCAATTGGACTGGATGTGGCGTGGGCTTTCGCGATCATCTCCCGTTTTCCGCGACCCAGATGATCGACCGCGCAAGCTGCGGGCCGCTTCGCGCCTGTTTCCTCGAACAATACCGGAGCGTCCCATCCCATGGCCTTCAGCGCGTTATGTGAAGTTACAACAACAACAGCCACAACGCATCCGTCAAGTGCTTGATTCCCATTTATAGCAACAATGGGCCTCTGGATCCTCTCGGACCATAAGCTGGAGCATGTGCCTGGTGAGTTTTTGTGATAGTGTAGCGGGGATGTGTGGATGGGAAGCTGATGGGGTATGTAGGGACGGCACTGGTTTTGGGGGATGAGGAGAGGAGGGAGGAGGAGCAGGAAGCTGTGGGGGGAGGAAGGGCAGACGGGTTGAAGTATGATGGGACAGGAAGGATACTGCTGGTTCCGCAGCCGTCGGATGATCCTAATGATCCTCTGGTATGGAGTTTACTGTTCTGCTTGTCTAAAACTAATCCGGACAGAACTGGCCGCTATGGAAGCGCGACCTCATCGTCTGTATCCTCTCACTACTATCTGTCATCGCAGCGACCCTCTCTCCTCTCCTAGCCGCGGATACAGTCTCCCTTGCTATTTACTTCCGCCGCACATTCACCGATATGGCACTACTCACCGGATACCATCTTCTAGGTGTAGGACTTGCAGGTTTCCTATTCGTGCCCTCGGCCCGGATATGGGGGAAACGACACCTCTATCTACTAGGCACCGTGATCCTGATATTCAGCAGCGCATGGGGCGGCGGCAATGGCAAAAACTATGCCTCGCTCCTCTGGGCACGAATCTTCCAAGGGATCGGGCTCGCGCCCTTCGAAGCGCTGGTCAATGCTAGCGTAGGAGACCTATACCACGTACATCAGCGGGGGATCCGCATGGCGCTGTCAAACCTGGCGCTGTTCGGTGGGGCCTTCTTCACGCCGGTACTGGTGGGGAAGATTGCGGATACGATGGGTTACCAGTGGACGTTTTACTTTGTGGCGATCTTTGCGGGCGCTATGTTGCCGCTTGTCGTATTCTTTGTGCCGGAGACGACATTTCGGAGGGATCAAGTATTCGACATAGATACGATGGGGAACTTGATCAAGCCGCCCGCGAGGCCCGAGGCCAATGGGCATCAGAATGGGGTTGTGGGCGATGGGCCTGGGAAGACGGAGGGACAAGCGGATATTGACTCTGAGGCGGACACGCAAACGACGCCGGTGAAAGATACATGGCTGAAGAGCTTGAGGCCTTTTAATGGACGGAAGACAGATGAGCGATATCTGCATCTACTACTCAGACCCTTTCCGCTGTTTTTCCATCCGGGGATATTATGGGTATGTGTATCACTCTACTACTTTATATTGTTATTTTTATTATTGTTTGGCTGATGTGGACAGGCGTGTCTAATCCAAGGTACGCTCATCGGCTGGACCGTCATGATCGGCGTGGTCCTTGCCGCCGTCTTCCTCGGCCCTCCACTCTGGTTTGGCGAAGTAGAAACCGGATACATGTACACCGGAGCCTTCGTCGGAGCAATTCTCGGCTTCATCCTCTGCGGCCTATTATCAGACTGGTCCGCAAAGGTCCTAACGCGTTGGAACCACGGGGTCTACGAGCCGGAGTTCCGCATGGTGCTCGTCATCCCGCAGTTAATCTTAGGCTGTGCGGGGCTATATGGGTTTGGATACACAGCGGCGGATGCGGTGAGATATGGGTGGTTTTGGCCGGATTTCTTTTTTGCGTTGGAGGTTATGGGGATGGTGTGTGGGGCAGTGGCCAGCGCTTTGTATATTGTGGATGCACATCGTGAGTCCCTATTCTCTCTCTGAATCCTCATTCCCCTCCCTCCCCATCATCAGCATCAGAATAAAGAGGATTAAACGATACTAACAATCCAGGCGATATGTCCGTCGAGGGCTTCACCTGCCTCCTCGTCTTCAAAAACCTCTTCTCCTTCGGCCTAACATTCAAGGGGTACGATTGGCTAGTCCAGGGCGACGTGAAGCCTGTTTTCGTGGCGATTAGCAGTGTGCAGGTGGGCGTTTGCATGCTTACTATTCCCATGTGTGAGTCTTTTTTCTCCTTTCGATTCATTTCTAAGGTTTGGGTTTGTTGCTGATATTGAGGGCAGATATTTTTGGGAAGAAGAGTAGGTCATTTTTCCATCGGCATAATGTGTTTTTCAAGATTACGGATTGGGTGGCGGATGAGTTGGTGATGGTTGCTGGTTTGTTCAAGTTTTGGTAGTAAGAGAGGTATTGCGAGGGTTTTTTTTTTTTTTTTTTTTTTGGCTATGGGATATCCCGTTTGTATAGTTGTGGTTTTGTTGGAGATCTTGATTTGGGTTTGATAATACTTAATTCATACAGATGCGCAAGACATATAAGAGATGTGTAGAAGTGAGTGGTATTGCCTATTGGAGTATTGTGATTTATGAATATCTACTTGTGGCATTCTATCCTAGTTAGATATTTAGATATGTGTTTTACAATGCTAAATAGATGATGTGCAAGAGCTATCAAAGCAGTAAATAATGTATTGCTGGTTTCCGACAGGACTTATTGCGAATGGACATCCGAATTCTTAGGCTTTTGCTTGCTCTTGATGGAAGTTGAATGCTGCTTTATGAGCCAGTACAACCGAAAATTCTCATGCATACTCCACTACTAATCATAACTTTGCAGCTCGATAAACAAAGGACTACTAGACAAGACCGATAGCATCATCAGTCTGATGAGGGCGTGCGTCAGCCAATGAGCGAGCTCCAGAAGGCGTTTACGCTGCTAGCTGCTCTTGGCGCCCTCGCAAGATTCGAATCTGCCTCTAGTCCGGAGACCTCCTACACCACCATCACTCCCGCCAACACCGCAATTGACCCTCTCCCCTTCCCATAGCCGAGGAGCCAGCTTCACACCGCCATGTTGGCTCGTTCGGCTCTCCGTTCGGCGCGCTCGGTCGGCGCAGCAACCCGCAATGCTGCTAGCAAGACAGCTTCGGTACGATTCCGATCATCCCATCTCAGCGCACAGCTCCGGCGAGCTCCCGCCATCCCATCTTGGGGCGTATAGTACTGCTGTGGGCCATTACTTAGCCAATTGATACATGTGCTGATGAATTGAGTTATACAGCGTCCGGCCTCAACGTCCAGCTCAACAGCCGAGGAAGCGGCTTCGTCCTGGAAGGCGAACGCCCTCCCCTACGGAGCCACGGTAGTCGCGATCGGATCTGTTGCGTGGTACTATCATATGTTCGGACGTGATGTCGATGCCATGACGCCGGCGGAAGAAGGGTGAGTGAGCCTAGTGCGGACGGGTGGACGAGGAAATATTTGGGCGCGAGCAATTGTCATCGACGCAGGGCTGACGGATCGCTATTACAGTCTCCACCCAACACAGTATCCTTGGGAGCACACGAAATGGTACAAGACATTTGACCATCAAGCGTAAGTATCCCCAATGCGAACATATCATGCAAGCCTAACTAGGAATCTCTAGCCTACGCCGTGGCTTCCAGGTCTACCGTGAAGTTTGTGCCTCCTGCCATTCCCTTGCCCGAATCCCCTACCGCTCCCTCGTCGGTACCGTCATGACAGTCAACGAAGCCAAGGCCCTGGCCGAAGAAAACGAGTACGATACCGAGCCTAACGACCAGGGCGACATAGAGAAGCGCCCTGGAAAGCTTTCCGATTACCTCCCATCTCCCTACAAGAACGATGAGGCTGCTCGTGCGGCCAACAACGGCGCTCTGCCCCCGGATCTATCTCTTATAGTCAAGGCGCGACATGGAGGCTGCGACTACATCTTCAGCTTGTTGACCGGATACCCTGAGGAGCCGCCAGCAGGAGCTGTGGTCCAGGAGGGCCTCAACTTCAACCCCTACTTCCCTGGTACCGGGATTGCTATGGCCCGTGTGCTTTATGATGACTTGGTCGAATACGAGGATGGAACTCCGGCCTCAACCTCTCAGATGGCTAAGGATGTTGTCGAGTTTTTGAACTGGGCCGCTGAACCGGAGATGGATGACCGCAAGAAGATGGGTTGGAAGGTGTTGGCTGTTACAAGCGTGCTTACTGCGATCTCCATTTGGGTTAAGAGGTGAGCTCTCATGACCCGGGCATGACATTGAGGATCATGAAGTTAACAATCTTATAGGTACAAGTGGGCTCCGATCAAGTCAAGGAAACTGATCTACAACCCTCCCGTCCAGAGCAGCATCCTAGACAAGCTCCCCAAGCCGAACAAGAAATCATAAGCAATGGTAATCGGATTTTGGAGGATAGAAGGGATTAGGGATGTGTGTTCTATACTTGTACAGTGTCAGCAAATCTACCTTAAAAGAGCGAGAGCTTTTTTCTGCCATGCCTAGATTTTTTTTTCTTTGTGTGTGTGTGATGTCGGTAGATACCGTTGACTGCTTGGTTCGTAGGTGGAATTGGTAGGTGGAGTTGTAGAGATGATGTATCATCAATGCAGGTTTTCTTTGATTTATCAATGTGAGGTGTGTGTGATGTGTGACTGAGATGTGTGAATGTGATCTTTACGGGATGGTACAGCGTGCAGAGTGTGGAGTAGGCTTATCTAGGTGATATGTAAGGGGATGTGTGAAGGCTGACATAGGATTTAGCACCGGCTTTGGTATGCAGAGCTAAAGTGATAATGGGATTATTCCTGTGAAAGACTGAACTAGAAAATAGAAATTTTAAAGCAAAAACGATAGGGCGTAATATTGAATTACATTACTATAGCAAGGGAATCTTAATATAACCCATATCGTAGTCTACATTCACTCACTTCTTCGCCTTCGCCTTCGTCTTTACTCTATCCTTATCCTCCATATACTCACCCGTCATCGCAGTACGCATCGAAGATCTCCCTGTCCCGTCTTTGATACTCGACAGCCGCTTTAATCGAGTTCCTAACCAAGATATCGAAGAAACGTCTTTCATTTCCCCGCATATCCTCCTCACAAGCACCCTCCATTTCGCCCAGAAGCGCCTAGTAGAGCTCCTAAGGCGGCATTCCATGATTCTCAAAACTCCTCAGCCTTTCCGTGACTTTAGTAAAGAGAGCTTCTGTCCGTAGGTCGAGGAGTCTAGCAGCGAAGGGCCGGCTAACCTGACGCCCCTCCCAGATAATAGTTGATGATGCTTCGATAGCTAGTCCCCCAATCATACCCCTCCCCTTCCCCAACCAATGCATCCCTCAACTCCGCCGCATAGTCTAAGATCTCTTTCCCAAGGGCCCGCAGCCGTTATGCGGTAACCGCAACAATATACGCGCGAACCCCGCCACCATCCCTTCCATATCCGTAACAAACACTTTATTAATCCCCGTCCCCCTTCCAGTGACCAGTTCCCTCATCGGCACTCCACACAGCTCCGCCTACCGCATGCTGATTAACGATGCCGCGGTCGGACACGAAGCGTTTATGACTTTCCCGGTTAATAGTTCTTACTAGCAGAGCAGGCAGTTGTGCTAGCTACTCGAAACCTACCAACCCCTTAAACGCATCGATCTGAGGATGTGACAGCAGGGAAAGCGTACGGTTCGTCTTGCTCCGTGGTGCTATCTGTGGAATGGAACGAAAGGTCGTGAAAGGACAGATTTTGTTGAACAATGGTTGAGAGGATCGGGGGGCAGAGAAAGACTCTTGGCAGATGTGGGGGTGTTCGGGGCTTCGTTAGACTAATTATGAGGCGAAGAGGATTTGCGTGAGCTTGTTGATGAAGGTGGGAAGGTCGAGGATGGTGTATTTGCTAGCGGCGAGGCCAGGGGTGAGGAGTTGCGAGGCCAATTCCATCCACTACAGAAATGATCTTGATGGCAAGGGGGTGAGTTGGTTGCTTGGTCTCGGAAAAGGTATAGCGAGAAGTGGTTTGGAGTCTGCAATTTGTGGTTGGTTGTGAAACGAGAGATGGAGGAAATGGTCGGAGGCCTGGCATATATGAATAAGGGAAGAACCCCAGATCACATAGGCACTGATAGATCACAGTGCAACTGAAATTCAATTTCTACCAAGAAGCCGCTTCGCTACCAAAAATTATACGTCCATGAATTGCAATTCATAGTATGTCCATCGTAGATCTAAGCGCAACCATGGTTTATGCATTTATCTCTAATTCTAATCGTACTACTTCCTCGGTCGATTCCATTATAGAAGCTACGCCGCCCTTGTATTCCTCCCTATATCGGCAATTAAGAGAGATAATTCCAAAATTCTACCTTTAAATCACTTAACATGCGCTCTTCACTAGACAAGGCCTTGACCATAAGATGAAGGAACCTACTCTATCCTTCCCAAAGTACTAACTCGCCCGCCTCCGTCCACTCCTCCTTCACGGATAGGATAAGCGAATCAAAGAGTCTGTGTGGGGGAAACGATCAAGGCCATTCTTGACATGTCATTATTTTGACTCCTAAACATGTCGTCAATCGCCTTGCACAAGGCAGTGTACATGCTCTTTGCAATCGACCTCATCAAGACCGTCAATAATTTCGGAAACCTCCCATCCCAATCGAGACCAACCTCATTCCCTTGGTCCTGCACCATCTTCCAGAAATTGTCCGCTACATGATCCTATGGCCTGACCGGCCGGGCACACAACAAGGAAAACACCCATCATCCGGTTTGTCCGCCGCATGCTAAATCCTATGCGATGCATACACAAGCCTCTCCTCTGGGAATCAGAAGCAAGTAGCCGCAACACGCACCATATACGATACGACATGGTTCGCCATATGTCTAGTATCCACGGCCTTTAATCTCACCCTCTACACATCGGTCCATCTTTTACCTTCCCGCGCAGATGCATGAGCGGAATGCGACTCCGCTCCACTTGATGCTGCTTTTTTTTTTTTTCTTCGTACGACATCGCGGGCCCTGGCGATCCATAAGGCATGTATTTGCGCTGAGCGCGAACCAGTGTTTGATGCAGCGCTCGCCAACGACGTGGCCACATTTGCAGGGTAGCTAGACGGTTTCTCGACTTATAGACTCATGCAAAATGGTAACCCATCGAAATGAGCGATGTTTGCGGCATTATAAGTTTCTTCCGGCTCGCCGAGCGGCACGCCGCATATCATGCAGCTTTCTCTAGTATGATTGCCGTCAAGGTACTTTAAAACTGCGAGGAAGTCTTTGTACGATGGGAGCGTGTTACGTTGTGCGTTGTTCTGTGATTCCGGCCTAGAGTCTTGCGAAGTGTCGGCCGGCATTTCTGGGACATTGTCTTGCGAGCTGTTAGGCTCAGATTCTTCGCTGTCGTTGATTTATGATTGTGGTGAGAGGCGAATCTTGTCTCAGGGAGGGAGATCAGGAGCTGAACTAGTTGATTGAAGATGGCCAGCGGGCCATATTTATGTACATGAAAAAGGGGTATATCAGCTGATATCCAGCGTGATATCCGGCGTGATATCGACCGTGATAACGTACGTCGATATCTGATACAGCTCGGCAGACTAGCCAAAATCCTCATAACAATGATAAAGGTAGTTCCGGGGGAGGGGGGGAATTGCGCGAAGGAACTCTTAGGAGTGGTGATTAGAGGGTCTATTTCTTTTCTAGTTGTTGGTGTTGCAGAAGAGGGCTTGGGCTTCGTAGTCCGGAATAGCGGAAGGTTGGGAAAGAATCTCATATAATTGAATGGCAATATTCATCGGTTATTGTGCGTAAATGTATTCAATTAACATGACAGGATTGATTCGTTCCGACGCTGTTGCCCAATCAAGAATTAAACATTGTGTGATGTTCATAGTTGATAGCAGTGTCACGTATCTGATGAATGCGGTATTTGAGGACTTATAAAGAAATGTTACATATTAAGCTATATTCTCAAGGTGGAAAATTGTCAAAATATATGGCGCTTCCAGGTCTCCCCATACATCAGTATCTGCTCAGTAGCAGTACTACTCGCAAATTTATTTTTAGGGGTTTTTTCTTTTTTTTTTTTTTTTTTTTGTTGTTGCAGTAAGATCCAAGAATAGGTACTCACAATCCAATGTTGTCTTAACGAATCTTCGCGTAGTACCAGAGGAATTAATGCATATTCTTGGCAACAGCACATTGTATTCTTCATGTCACGAGCGGCTCTTACAGGCCCTAAAATGTGGCTTTAGTATTGACTTAATCGGGATATCACATTCCCATGTCTCTAATAAATTGTTTATCTAAAGAATCGATTTGTAGTAAGATATGGATGTGATAACAAGTTAGAAATAACGATTAGTTCTTAGTATTAAATTCAACGATTTAGATGGTCGGATGTATATTTTAGACAAAGAGATGCCAAAAGTTTACGGCCCTTGTAATAAATAATGGTACCTGCAATTCTCCGAGGTCGTATGTATACAACTCTGCTCATAAACATGAACATTACAACGTTACAATGTAAAAAAAATTATTATTATTTTTTTTCTGTATGTACATCTATTCTAGCGCTAGTTCCGGATCCCCTTGCTGCTCTTACTCACGTTGTTGCTATGGCACTTCTTGCTATACTTCATCTATCTAAAGCCCTTGATCCGGCCCATTTGGTCCACTCAACCAATCGAGATATTCTTGCATATCTGTATCCCGCCTTAGTTCATAAACCCTTGTTTCAAGACTTACTCGGACTTTAACCACTTGCTTCCCTATCTGCACCTGGCTATTGTTGGCCCGGATATCTTTCAAAGAGTCTAGAAACAGCTGCGCTGCAATTTGTTATACAGGACCTCGGACTGCATTATATTCCCGCTATTAAAATGAAGTTTATCGAGAAGAAAAGAGAGTAGATCTCTACGCCACTTCTCATACAAGAGCTTCGCCTACGGAGGAAGCTGACTACTACAATCGAGGCTGGCACCGGGTTCAAGTTTCTCCATCATGCCCGGGAATCTACTAGCAAGATTTATATATGACTCGACATGAGGTACGCTTCGTAACCATCAACATCCTCCTAGACGTTGTGCCATATATAAATCATTTCCGTTTCTGACAGTTTTGAGAACCGGCATATGATGCGAACCATGATAAGGGCTATATGGTGCCTCCCTTCCACTCTTACGGTTTGTGACTCGTTCCAGTCTTCCTTCATTAGTGTACGAAGCGGGCTCCTCAATAAATTGCTTAGACTCATTATAGTAACTTGAAAAGCCTTCTAAGTCTTCTTTAGGGCAACCTCCACATAGGCACACTCTGTCCAGGAGACAATCTGTTGCTCCACCGTTCGTAAACAAATCCATTAAGCACGTGTGCCCGACAATATGCCCAGACTTTCAAGAAAGCCGCACCGGTCTGTCAAAGAGAAACTTTTCCGGAAACAGCAGCTCACTGAGCATCAACCATTTTTCGGAATCAAAATAGTTACGAGCCATTAGTTCTAATTCCTAGAACGAAATCCGGCATATAGGGCAGAATTAATCGGGGGGAAGCCTGATTTTCTCGGCGAACTCAAGGTTGGATATAAGGTCAGCGAAAGCGAGGAAGATCGATGGGGGGTCCCTAAGTGTGAGGCCGGTGGATTTTTCGGACTCGAGATCTCCTAGACTCTCTGGCTCCGGAATTGGAACATTTGGGTTGTCTATTTCTGGTATTGGAACATCTGGATCATCCCCTTCTGATATTGAAACATTCGACACATTCTCTTCAGACATAGTGGTTAGCTCGTATGTTGCGAAGAGTACTAGTATGTGAACAGTGTATATCATATGCAGAGAAACTACTGCCTTTTGATAAGGGAACAGTGTTAAAAGAGCCGGCGAAGGGCACACGTTGCAGACTGCTTTCAACTCTACAACTACATAGACAATGAAAGGTCTTCTACATAGACTCGATTCATCCCCAAATTCAAATTCGTGCTTAGTCAGGACAGGGTTTACACCTGCCGTATGGTCACTGATGCCTACCTTGCATAATTGCAACACCACCTAAGATATTCTCGTTTCAAGCTCGAAACACAAAAATCTGATGTAGACTAATCATTTATTTGTATCGCTAGAAACCAAAAATTACAGAGAAATCAGTGCCGAATCCTTCATTACCTCGCTAGGAATCTTTCAATTATTCCATAGTAGTACCGATTTCATTATTTAGTAGCTCTCCCTTCCTAGAGCAAGCATCAGTTAATTTTGGCGAACACCATGACATCATATCACTGCAACCAGCACTTCAGTCATATTAATGAGCAGCCTTCTACAGATACAACATCGCCCAATCCTTTCATCTCCTCACAACAGTATCGATTCGAAAATTTCGTAGCTTTTCCTTCCCTGTGAAAGCAACCACTCGAACGCTCCAAACAGCACATATCCCATCGTAGCAGCCAGCAGTCACACCTCCTATCAACAATAAGCAGTTTTGCACAACGTCCCCAATCCTTTATCACCTCACCCGTGATCTCCTTCTTCGCAACACTATCTATTCTAGCATCACATCATCACTCTACTAGACACTATTACTCAAACCCACCAATCACATCACACACATCATAGCACTTAGTTCTAAAGCCTCTCAACAAGTACTCCACCCAAAAACACCCATCTAGAATTCACAACTGCCCAAACTAATACCCTAGCCAGCTACCTACTCCCGTCCAACCATGCCCCCGAACCCCATATTCCACCATAGTATGTATATATGTATCCCAAATCCCTAATACCCTCTTATCCCATCTCCACATAAACAATGCCAATTGGTATCAGTGCCATAAACGAAATGCCATCACCCAAAGAAGAAAATAAGAGAAAAGACAAGCAAAACGCCAGTAAAATGCCCTTTTCAGTCCATGAAATGCCACGCTAAAGAGAGATTTCGAGTCATGAATACCCACTGAGCGTAACCAGTGTCCAAAGAACTCCCAAACCATAGAAGAATCGCTAAAAAGGGGAATGTAGAATTTTTCTTTCTGATCATCTTTGCCTCGCATCCGCTAGCGCCGAGGTATCAGAACATTGAACATTGTTCTTCCACAGCAACGTTGTTCGTCTCAGATAAGAGAACCACCGCTGTTTCCGGCAGTGACCATCGGTGTCATTCCTCTGTTGTTGACACCCAGAGGAGTCTCATATGCCGGGCTACTGCCGGTTAGAGACCCTTGTCTAGCCCGCAAATAACTGTTCGGGTACGTATTTGCTGGCGGAGGATATGCGCCTTGAGCGGGCGACGAAACAAGGGAAGAGCCTGTCATATTCTGATTACTCCGGCGTCGATGGAGATGCGGCGAGGACTGGGCAGCTTGGGCTGTCACCGATGAACCTATGGAGCCGACGGAGTCATTTGAGTTATTTCTAATGTGTTGGGGTGATGTCGCCGTCGTGGTGGGACGGATTTCCGACGAAAGGCTAGGTCGCCTGAATCCTGGAGCGAATGGATTCGTATGTGATGGGTTTGCACCCCGCTGATACGTTCCTCCAAGCTCACGCAACCTATTGTTAATAAGTTCGCGAGCAAGACTATCGCGCTCATCTGGTGTAAGTCGTGTAGAGCGCGTTGCAGGTTGCGAAGCGGTTGTGATATTAGTCGTTGGGGACTGTGGAGGTCTAGCATGTTCGCTCGCCCTAAGCGTCCGTGTGGAGGCTTGATTATTCAAGCGACGCCGAGATGGTTGAGATCGCAGATCACCTCGGGAGGCTTGTGATCTCATTGTTTGAGAGGTGTTCATACTATCACGAATGTTCGCGGCCCTTAATGTAGCAGTTGAAGATTGGTCTCTCAGCATTGTCCGCGAGGTCCGAGTCCTGACACCTTGTGTTTGGAGGAATGGGCCCCAGGGATTATTCATTCGTTGATTCTGGAATATACGACCACCAGCGATATTAAGTCCAACAGGGGGATGCGAAAAGCCTGGGTAGACAGGTGAAAACCCTTGAGAATTTCGTCTTCCAGCTGCGGACGGAGGTCGTGCGCTTACCCTACTTGGAGGGCGGTCAATCATGTCAACAGACGCGGCAGCTTGAGCTTGAGCGATAGCATTTACGGATGATTGAGAGGTTGGCGTTTCCGTGCCGGGGGTAAGAATGCCGGACGTATTGCTCACTGAACTTGTGGATGCTGCTCGTTCTGCCCGTAGTCCACTATCTGCACTAGATGCTGCAGTATTCTGAGAGGGTCCGGTTCGATTTGATGGAGAAGTTGGACCACGAGATGCTGCGATGTTGGATGAATTGTCCATCAGCGGTGTTCGCAACCGTGTTGGAGCTGGAGGCATGAATGGAGAGAATGCTTGAGCGGGACTTGGACGATTTCTGTTCGCAGTGCGAGGGCGAGCAATTGGAGTCGTAGAACGGTGTTCTTGATCTAACATCGCCCCTGCTCTTTGGAACTCTTGAAGCGCTCGTTGATGATCAGCGAACATCCAGCTGATGCGGGGATTATACTCTTGATGTCGCATCTGACGACCAGGGCGACGATGGCCAGGTTGCTGTGAGCTGTCTGAATTATCATCAGTGTCCAAGTCAATAGCGTCACCTTGGGAAAACCCTCGATTTGCAAACCGGCTATGAGGGTTGCCAAAACCACCCGCATTGCGCATCTGAGCCCGAGACCGACGTCTTTGGAGGGAGCTCATGGCCATGGCAATATCTCCATCTTGGTCTAGGTCTGAGTTGTCATCGTCTGCCTCAGCATCTTCGTGATTGTACGTTGAGGTTGAGAGAACTGAGGTCCTTCGCCGGAGACCGCGCGACGCGTCCATGAACCTAGGATTACCGGCTCGAGAAGGGGGACGGATTGGGGCATTAGGCCGTGGTCGATCTGTAGTAGGTGTTAGAGATCCGCCCATTCGAAGTCTGTCATTGGAAATCGCAGTCGCGTCCCACCCAACGGTCGTTCTTCCTCCATCACTATCATCATCCTCATCCATCTCCTCATCCGGTCCGTCGTGCTGTAACATCCAGCCATCTGCCATGAGCCAAGCCTGACTTTGAGTATCTTCGTCGAGTTCCCGTTCGCCTGACGCGTCCGTAGATGTCGATGATGGTGCATCTGCTGGCCCTCGTGAACCATTTGCACGATTTAACACCCGTGTCTGCGCACGATTCCGCTGACCGGGTCGGATTGGCCCTTGATCCTCTTCATCTTCCTCCTCGATGACGCTTGAAACTGACGAAGAAGCCTCAGACTCTACTATACGACGAGCTCTCCCCTGCACTCTTGATCGATTACTAGGCGGCTGGGGAGTTTGTTCTAGGCTTGAAGATGCGCTTGGGGAAGCTGTAGACTCAACTTCTCCGTCATCAATGAAGTCGTTCATAGATGAGTTTCCATCCAGCCCATCTTCGTCTTCTTCTTCGACCGTGTCCATTTCATCTGTAAACATGTCGGAGACAATGCTTTGACTGTACGACCGTCTGCTACCAGCTTCGCTATGAGTCATTCGCCGCCGGCGACCAAATGCTGCCTGAGGTGGTATGCCACGGTGCTCGAGGAATCTCCTCATCATGAAATTCTCGTCTTCCAAGTAGTCATCCCAGCCCTCCATGGGCTCGTCATAGCCGTCGGGGTCTAAATCAAAGCCCATGTTGTCTACATCCAAATCTTCGCCAGACATGCTATGTTCGGAAAATTCGTCTAGGTCGTCACTGAAGCCTGCGAAGCTATCTCCCCATGTCAATTCTCCGTTGGCGTCGAAAAACAGTCCACACTGAGCACATTCGCCATCTTCGAGCTCCCAATTGCACATTGGACAGCGATCCACGCCATCTTCCTGGTCGCGGACCACTCTTAGCGAACGGGCACTATGCCTTGTCGACCGGAAGCAGCCTTTAAAAAGCCCGCCGGTCTTGGGGTCCTTGTTATCCTTGTCTTGTTGTACAAGGTCTGCCTCTTCTTTCCGCCATTTTTGGTGCTGCTCTAGCGAGTCTCCAGGAGGAAGAAGCTCGGGTCGAGCGAAGAAAATGGTCGTCATGTCCCGGATCTAGATTGGCCGAGATATTAGCAAGAGACAAGGAACCGTTGAAATTATATTACTCACAACATATGCTGGCGCTGGGATTTGAGTCACCACAGCCCGGCAGTCCGGACACGTTTTACGAGCCTTGTTGCTAGCAAACCATTGGCATAGACACTATATTGACATCAGCTCCCTAAAAGAAACATGGGTGCTATACGAAGGCTCACGCTGTAGCAGTAGGTGTGTCCACATGCTATCACGTAAGGCTGATAGAGTAATCGATCGCAGATTTTGCATGTGAGATGCGATCGGAGTCCGTCGAAGTCAGACCTCAAAGCCTTGAGATCCTGCACAAAGGTTAGCGGTACATTTCTTCGTCCTATTGTGTGCCCAGCGGAGACACACCTCTTCTGCCTTGGTGGGCTTGGGGGGGTCTTCCGCCTTCTTCGTCATCTTCTGCTTGAGGCTGTCTTTGCTCGACGGCCTGGCTGGCTTCTCGCCGTCAGCAGCCTTGGAGGACCGGCTTGTCGTCGGGGTTCCTCCCCGGACGGATTTGGAGCTCGAGGCCATGGTTTGCGACGAGTGCGAACTGCTGCCGGCATGGGACGAGGTGATGGACGAGGACGAGTTCTTGGGGCGGGCTGTGGCGGGCGGGGTGGGCGACGGTCGTGTGTTCATGGCGACCGCGACGCTGTGGGAGAGCAGGGCAAGAGCAATGCCAAGTAGCAAGTAGTGAAAAGCGGAGCCCTGACTACCGTGGTCATGCACTCGCTCGCCCGGGCAGAACACGATCTGAGGCAGTCGTCGGGGGTGGGTATGCGCAGTAGTAGGTATGCACAGTAGTATGCATGCGCAGCAGCAGCAGCGGCCCAAGGTCGAGCTGGCGTGCAGTCGCCGCCCTAGTTGGCGCCAAGATTCCCCGGCCACAAATGCCATCCGCGCCATCCCACATCCACTCTTTTTAAACGCCCGCCCTCCGCTCCCGCCTTCCTCGTCTCGCCAGCCTCTCCGTCCTGCTGGTCCTTTCTGTCGCCGTGACAGCGCTTGTCTATTTGTGATTTATCCTTGTTCTCTAATTACCTACCATATCGCCCTACGACCTCGCAGTTGTTACGGACTCGATTCATCGATTCCCTTAGGCTCTCTTTTGCTATCTTTGTTCGCGACAGTCGTTGCTAAACCTTCTTTCCGTGTACTTGTCAGGTCGCTCCATCTACTTCCTGAGCCTCTAATTGCTGAAGGGCACTAGTTTTGCTGCCCGACCTACAGCTAACTAACATTGAAAAACCATTGCATTTAAAGAAAAAAAATTTTTTTTTTTTGGACTGTGAGTATTAGCCTCAGTCTCGCCAATACATGCTGACTAGTATCTTCGAGAGTGATCTCTTCCCGTGCAGGGCTGATGTCGGAAGCGGGGGTAGGTAGCACACCACATAAGTTGTCAGTATGCCACATTTGGTGTGCCATTTTCCTTGTTCCACCTTCCCCTCCACTCATGATTACATACTCCTGGTTCGTTCAAATACATTCGCTTCCTTCAGTTTCTGTCCATCATTAATGCTCAATGGCTGGGTAAATGTGAAAACTCTCTCACTGGAACGCAACAAACTTTTCGATTGCGACACAAACCGAGAACGCCAATATTCACTCAGTTTCCAATTATTCATGCACGGTACACATATACCGTCAAACTACGTACGCGAAAGAAAGTACACATCGTCCAATGTCTAAGTAGCGAGAGTGCATGCCTACTACGGTCTTAAGCCCAATGGCGAACACCTAAGCACCTCACACGACAGTCTGAATTCTCAGCCTGAACAACAATTTGAAACCCGCATCTCTATCTCGAGCAAAAATTGAGCGACATACTGAGCAACTCCTACTCGATTCGAGCGCGCTTTCCTGGGCGTGCCTGCTCCGAAGCACCAACCACGACGTTTGGGATGTCTACTTCCTCGATGAAGCCTTTGACAACCTTGCTATCCTCAACGATCTCGTGGTCGGTATGCTCCACAAAAGCAATTGATTCCTCGAGGAACCTCTTGTGTGCAAGGGTGTCGAACTTCTTTCGAGATTTGCGACGCATCTGCATCTCTTTGCGCTCCTTGCGGATTCGCTCCTCCATGATCTCGAGGCGATACTCCGCAAAATCATAGTAGAGCTCAGACAAGTCCGAAATAGGACGGACCGTTCTCAACTCGCTATCGTCCTTTAAGTAAGGAGAACGCGGACGAAAGCTTGTTACAGCAGTAATGCGCTCCTTTGTCCCGAGAGCACGCAGAGCTTGATGAGTGATGTATCGCCCTTGCAAGATCACCGCACAACCCTAACATGTGAATTAGGAAAGCCATTAATCGTTATAGATGATGGTCGCCTACCTCCTGAGGACCTCGCACTTTGATCACGTCACCATTGCCCGTCCGAAGGGCGGTCTCACCCCCTACCATATCAGTGCAGTCGCTCATCATTAACACGCAGACGAATGGGTAGCTATCGGTATGCCATCCCACTACCGGCTTATCGTCTTCCCATGGGCAGCCAGCAATGCCCTCATCGTCTGCAAAAAATCGCTTCTGCTTGTTGATAGTTGCGATTTCCTCTTTTGTCTGTTCATCCGATTTGACCGAGATATTGATGTGCGCAACTTCGTAGTCAGACCAAGGGACGAGGTCTACGCCCGCGATTTTCGAAATGATTGCAAGAGTTTGGGGGTTGTGCCATGCGTCGTGGGTGAAGGGAGCGTATCTATATGCATCAACCTCGTTCTGTTTTAAGAGCTAGGTCAGCTGAGACTCACTTGGGCGCGTAACCCCGAATTTGACATGCAGCAATATTACTACTGTAACCACAATTCTCCATTACTTCTGGCTTGAAGATTTCCTTCCGCATCTGCTGGATAGCTTCCGGCGAAAAAAGTTGGAAAGGCTGCGAGACAGCCACAGGGGAAACACCAGCATCCTCTGGATATCCAATGTCTTTCATCATCAGTATCTCCGAGGGAGGCGTGAAAGCAAGGTGCTTCTTCGGATCGAATTTGAGGACATTCTGGGCCTGTTTTTGAGCTTTGGCATGCTCAATGATAGGCTGGAAATTTGGGCGGGGCAGCGCCGACATGTGTTGGGTCGCAACCGCAGCCATCGGATCTTTACCCTGGCTTTCGACGTTAGTCATTGGATCTAATTCCTGAGTGTCTGTGTGTATGTGCGTGCTAGGAAACGGTTTTTGGAAAAGATGCTAAGCTAAAATGCATCTGTGTAAGTTGGAGTGAATGAGTCAATCACATACAACACTAATAGTAAACAGGGAATTCTCCGCCTGCACACTAGCTAGCATGAAAATGATGACGAATTGGGTGAAAGCTGACAAGATACAGGAAATAGACCGCCTGTTCGCCAATGAGCGCGTAATTGATCACGGCCCTAATGGTGGACTTGGGTGAAGAATGGCAGTACTCCGCGCAAGGGAGATTCACGGCCTAGTTTGATGCCGTAGATAACCATATATGCGCTATACAAGAATAATATATGAACTGACATTTGGGCAAATTAAATAGAGATATATGACGGGTACTGACAGTGGCCGGCAATATCCAATAGAAAGCATTTGAAAACTCACCTCTCGAAATGATGGGCTAGAATAGGGGTGCACGCGGGGAGAGGAGGAGAGGAGATAGGGTGGCAATTAGTGGTTGAGTGAGGTCAATACCCAAAAAGGAAGTATCCAACAACTGACTAGACAAATAGGAACTATGTCGACCGCTTCGAACAATGGGGATGATATCGAAAGAATGTGGCAACAGAGACACCACCCTCTCTTTTATATTTCATCACGGACGTCTAGCCTCTTGTCGAGTGCGTGGCATCGCAGCCCATGGCACATACGCACATCCCGGATTGAGTCGGCTCTGATACCGCCAGAGCGGTGCATACCTGCCACAAGGACTATCGTCAGATTCCCTCCACCGAAATCGCGTCACGTCATTGGCGTGCATGGATCTCAGGCTGATTTTGGTTTACGGACGATCTTGCTGAGCGTCGAAGAATCTCGCCCGCTGCGCGTTCAAGCGTTGTCGGAGCTTCTGATCTTATCGCTCTTATCGATACTCCTCAGCCCAGGTCACCACTGGCTCAGCAGCACGCTATTCACGAGAAACATTTGCACGCATCCATTGTAATGAAATGCACGGCTACCTTCTAAACACTGGGGATGGAGAGCTTTCTTCGCGACTTTGTTGCTCGGTGGAAAGTGTTTCTGTTCACGGAAACCCGAGAGCCGCGGTCTGCATCATTTGGGATTCCAGAACCATGTGCGCTTTGTCAAAGGTAGTTCAACAAAGGCTGTCACGATGCACTTCAGCCAGACCTCCTCTTCCCCCGGCAAGCCTCCCGACGGCGGGATCGAGTGTGAACTCGACATGGCCTTCATGCCTTCGTGGATGCCGCCACGAACACGTTGGACTGAAGCAATGATGCGTTAATTGCTGCTTTAGGGGACGGAGACTGGCCCCTCTGCCGACGATGATAAAGACACGTATATCAAAAGTGGAGGTGCAAATGGGGAGGTGTGGAGGGCTAGCACAGTGCCATGACATGAGGTTATCGAGGTGGAGTCGTAAAGCGTTGACGATTGTGTGGGTTCCTGGGGTTGAATGGAATTTATGCCTGAAAATGGGGAAGCGCATCAGCCCCTCGATGGGTCTTGCGCATTGATTATTGCCTACCAGCGACTATCAGCCATGCTCGGGAAAAAATTAGATGACTGTCCCGGCGATCTCCTCGCAAATTTACGGCAGCGTGCATGTGCATTCGTCTATAGGTACCGCTTCTGCTGCAGCTTAGCATTGCTAAGTCTCAAAAATCCTCTTGGATGCATGACTAGGACTGAACGTCCGAATAACGGAGAAGTATTGGCCAAAAGCAGGCATTGCGATTAGAGAGCCAATGCCCCTCCTCCCAACCATAGGACCCTGCTTCCACATGTGCATTTTCATTCGTATAGATAGGCACCGGGTGGCTTCCCCCGTCCGGCGGATTCGAATCCAGATTTCTTGAGCACATGCGCCTTAAGGCATGAGTGCAGTAGCGCAAGAGACAAGAAGAAACAGTGGGTTCATGGTTTCTAATTATGACAAGGTCAAAAGGGCACTGGTCCGGGATGGTTATGCATTTCGAGCCGCACCAAAGCGAACGAGCAGGAGTGGCATGAGGGTGACTTCGGTGAAATCTCCACGTCAACGCATCCCATGACGAAGACTGCGGGGTATATGATTCAAAGACGGGGAGCCAAGGTCGGTAGCTACCAACTCTCCAGGCGGCAGGGTTCTGGGAGGGTTCCAATACGAGCATTTGCTACCCCCTTTGCACACCCAACGGCTTGCGTGTTTCCAGATTGAAACATTGACATTAGATCCCTTGGGTCTGTGGCTCGTGCTCCCGCACTGGGCCCGCAGATCTCGCGTGGACTTGACCCTCGTTTAGATACCTTATCGATAAGAAAGATGCAGGTTACTCGGCTAGTGTGACTAACGTTTATCCGAGAAGCGTTTTCCCGACGACGCTCGTCCATGCAGCCGCGTGCACCTGACAACTGACAGCTCCCTCTCGGCACACGACGACCGTCACTATGGGCGACAAGGGAGAGAAAGGCGAGGCCGGGTCCTGGACCGGCGCGACCGCCGCCAAGTTCGAGAAGTGCACCTCTCCTCGAGCCACTGTTGCGCCCTTCACCTAACATCGAACTCCAGCAAACAATATAGCGAATATTTTGACCCCTGCCAGGAGGCAGCGAACAGAAGCATACGCTGTCTCCATCGCAATGGCGGTGAGAAAGAGATGTGCTCCGATTTCTTCCAGTACGTTCAAACAATCCCTCCGTCCTTGTTCCCTGAGATCCGGGTGAATACCCATCTCAAAGCACCTTCCTATATGCATCACATGCTGATAGGTCTTTCTCAAACAACAGAGCTTATCGAGACTGCAAGGAGCAATGGGTATGTAACACTCATATCTAAGCGCGCCCCTCGCTAGGGCCCCCCCCCTCCTTATCTCCCGACCCAAACAACGGCCACGCTACATTATCAGATGGATCGCTGACCCTGTATCCTTCCTCCTAGATCAATGCACGGAAAGAAGCTAGAAGAAAGGAAAGGAAAAGCTGGTTTGGATAGTCAACAATGAATGAGCAGCTTTGGATTCGGTATCTCCGATCTGTATTTGCGTTGGCTTTTTGGGAGTGAATACTACGGTCGTACGACCAAAAGTTGGGCTAGATCTCAATATGATTGGTTTCCAACTTTGGGAAGCCGCACGTCGGAGACGGGACGGGTTGGGACGCGATAAGAAAACGAGGCTTTTGTGGGGAACGAGATATCAGATCTCTTCTCTCAAGCCACCGCATCAATCCGCCGTGCGGAGGATCCGCGCGCCGATTTGTCACTGGCAGACGCATGTTTCCGCAGTGCCTCCTGTAATTATCAGTACCACATACATTTTAATTTTTTTTTTTTTTTTTTTTATTCTAGTTTCTGGTGCGGCCCGATCGTATCCCTTGAGACAGCCTCCATGCCAGCAAATGAAATCTTCCCGAACTCGGCGGCACCCCGTGCGCTTTGGCCATTTCTGGTATTTGGATCCATTATCTCTCGGGCTAATTTCGCCGAAAAGGTGCCGAATAGCTTCATTGAGGATCGAGATGGCAGCGGGTAGATGCGGAGTTTTTGATGACGGTGATGTCTAAGCAGTGTAGTCGAGATGCTGGCGACGCATGCCCTGGCCCTCTTTATTCCCATGCCCTTCTTTTAGGTTTGTTTACAAAGCCAGATTCCCAATGCATCATTCAGACTCAGAAAATAGGTGCCAGTAGTTGCTCAACGGGGAGACGGACATTCTGCAGCATCCGAGTGGCGTGTACGGCGTCCGACGAGCACGACGGTCTCACGGTTCCTTTCCCGAAGCAACGATATCCTTGCATGATTGTCAGTGTCTTCCGCCGCTTCGTACGAAGTAGCTGGGTGTGCTAGAAGGAATATCCTTCCAATCTTGTTACTACTATGATTCGGACTGCTGTTGTACATGATAAGAATTGTGTCCATTGATCCGTAGTATCTAGATCCCGTTTCTCAAACGCCTTGAGAAAACCCTCGTTTCAGTTTTGTACACCTTTCGAGCGGTGTATAAATGCGTGCAGGATAGAGAGACCTGGCTGACCGAGAAGCCACTTTTCTACCCAAAAAGCCCTAACAAACCACTACGATACTACTCCCAGCACCCAACGCCGAACGAATATTATCTCCCCCTCCGCTCAACACGACGAACATGATACATACAAGTCTGGCAACCACCCCGAACAGTCCATGCAATACTGGAGAGGATAGCATGGCTTGTAAGACCGCTCATTGATCCTTTCAACCCGATCGTCTGCTTTCGTGGCTCTGGAGGTGCCGGTCGTAGATTGTCGCCATGATATTTACAGTGCCAACGCACTGCTAGACAAAACTGCTTCGCTCTAGCTAGGCCATATTTTATCTAGGTGCTAACCGGGGTTGTACAGAAATAGCAAACATGTGTTTAGGCTGGTTAGTTATCGATATGGGTGTTTCGCGTACGAGGAAGGCGAAAGGGAGTGATATATGATGGTTGATGTAAGGGGGTGAGGGGTTTGTTGTGGGAGACTGTCTAATAATGTCGTTATTCGTAAGGTAGTTTGTGTGTTTGCTCCTGTGACGCTGAAGAGAGTATCTGTCTGCTGCTACATAGCGTACTCTACAATTCTGCCACGCTGAGGGAAATCATGGCCTTGCTCCCACCGTACCAGACGCATCAAGCGCAATATCTGTTGGTAAAAGTACAATCTATTTGTGTCATGTTTTATACAAATATATGTACAAGTGCTATACAGATCTCTCGAACTTGTGCAGAGACTTGGCCCCTGTCTTGAATTCATAGGATCTTTCGAACGAAACCTTCGCCTCCACTTTGTTCCAATCAATCTTCTCCCACCAGTTCTCGAGATACTTAGTCTTCCCCTTGATGCCGTAGTCGCCTAGCCACACATGCTCCCAAGTGTTCACACACATTAGAGGCGTAATATCTACACCACCCAGCGGCTTCTTAACCTTGGGCTCTTTCTGTGATGCCTTGCCGAACGAACCTACTGGGTTGATGACTTCATATGAACTAGGGTTGTGCGTGTTAAGATCTTCGGATTGACGGCGATAGTGAGCGCCCGATAGAGGAGAGCCTGCGATGTAGGTGGGGAGTATGCGGAACGCGCCACTGGCCGTATCGTTCTTTTCAGTGACCTGAACCAACCACAAAAACCCCGGGCCGAACATAGCCAATGCGGTTGCAAGGAACTCGGCGCGGAGGGTCTCAATGGAACCAAAAGATTCAACCAGCCGTTCAGTGAGCAACCGGGATGGTTGGGAGCGGACCTCGGGATTAGTGGCCTGGTTACGTTAGCTTGGAGAGGCCCCAGGTGCTAGTATAGGAAGACGTACGATCCCCTCAAAGAAGAAATGGTTATTGAATGCCATGGATGCAGCGTTGAAGGCATGGGCCCATTCCGGTCTCCGTGCCCATTCAATCACCAGGTCCTGCGTGGGCTTATTCTCGAGCTGAGTACCTATCCATGCGTATGTCAGTATATGCAAGATTGGTTGCACTGTAGTTGCAGCGACTAGGGCGAAACCTCAGGCTGCAATTGCTGTCGGTAGTCGTACCGTGTGTGATGCCATTCAATTCGCCTAGTATATGCTCCATGTAGTCGACCCATGCAGTTTTGAAGCCATTTTTTGACAACAGTCCCGGTATGCCATTCTGGTTGAGCTCCTCCTCCCTACCGAGGCGGGGAACGGTGTGAATGAGGCGTGCGGAGGGTGGAATAGTGCATCTCTAAAACACAGTCAACTAGAGCTGATGGACCAGTCGGCCCACCATGAGGCCATGCTTGGGCGGAACTTACTGCAGGAGTTGAGGCCAGAGACTGGACAAGATTCGACCGCCGTGCGAATGAGCGTATTATCATGTCTGGCTGTGGCGCGATTGGCAATGCGATGGTTGTCGTCGAGCAGTTACTGATCTTTTTTCCCCGGACGGGCGACCAAGAATGTTAGGGCCATTGGCGCTGTCCAATCACGACGCGTCATCTCTACAGCTCCACCACGTCTCGAAACCCCAAGCGCCCAGCGCCGCGTTTCATCCACTGAAAATACCGCGACAGCATAGCCACACAGTCAAAAGAGTCATATGCCACTGTTACTCTATCCGTGGAGCGTACATAGCCAATTCAGCGTTTGCCGTCCACTCGGCGCGTCGCTGGTTCTATTTCGAGATCATGGCAGATCGCCTAACTATGGCCCAACAGCGCGTGAACACAGCTAATTCCGGTAGTTGAATGTCGTGTGTGGCTGAGAATGCATGAGTATATACTGATTATCAGACCCCAAAGATGTTTTTCTCTTTTTTATCAGTCTAGTTTGTTTCACCGCGCATCTTCGGCATATCTCACGAGACTGGCCATTTCCGTCAGTCGAGATCATCGCGTTTCTATTTGTTTCGTCCAAGCTCTGGTCAGTCGTCTTATTTCATATATCACCTCAGCAATACGTACCTTTGCTGCTCAGACTTCTTGTTTCTTCGTTCCGTTGACCATGGGTCCTTTAATGGGTGTCTCCAAGCTTTCAAGAATATCTCTACTCTACTTCTTCTCCACCTCACTATCTGCAGTACGAGCTGGTAAAATCTCTACACAAGAAATATCTACTCAAGCTTCAACATGTGGTGGCATGTCGAACCTATTCCAATGCGGAACTGAATTCCCATCCGATTTCTGCTGTCCTCAGGGTACTGCTTGCTCCCCGATCAACGGCACCGAGCTTATAGGCACCGTATGCTGCCCTAATAGCGCAAGCTGTGAAGTGCTTGTACCAATTAGTTGCGATGTTAACCAGCTCAACGCAACTCAACATCCAGACAATCAGATTCATATTTCAGACACCAAAGACGTTGTTCTTCCAAGATGTAGAGACCGATGCTGTCCGCCAGGCTATACATGCCAGGGCGGCGGGTGCTTCGCCGTTTTTACATCTTCAACTTCCTCAGTTGCGCCTTCAGCGACCGTGGCGCCTACAGCCTCTCTCTCTATTACAGATCCCGCATCAGCATCTCAAACCGGCGGAGCCGCCATTCCCGCACCCATCGTCCAAACTGAACAAGGGTTCGATGGCAAATCTTTTGCCGCTGGCTTCTTTCCCGGCATCGTCCTCGGCGGCCTCCTTGTAATCGGCCTAATATGGGCTGTCAAGAAACGACGCGAAATGCAAGCCAAAAACCGCTACTCGGACGACTTAACAAATGTTTCCCGCACGATTAGCGATCCTATCTATGACCCAGTCTACGCGGCTCGAACAGACTTTATCCGAAGAGGTTCGCAATCCGCCCAGCCATCCCCTAGCTCCATCAAAATGCAAAAGCAGAATAAGCCAGCTAGTGGCATGACGCCTCGAATCAAGAGCCTTTGGACTCGCAGTCCGCGGCTAGGTTTCGGCGGTTTCAGTGCGAACACTACGCCTGCTGTGGCACCTCTACCACCTGCTGTAAGGGCTGGGAACGGAGATCCGTATACTACGCCTACGAGAACGCCAAATCGAACGTCTTCGAGATTGAACAAGCATAAAAATCAACATCCGCCTTCCATCAGGAGGTCTACCAGCACAGGGACCATCGACGTCCTCATGCCGGCTCCAAGCTTCCTAGAACCCCCTAAAGCGCCGGGGATGCGAGAGCATCGGATGACGCAGGATTCATCAAATACGACGTTTACAAAGTTGATGGAGAGGGCAGGGTATGAAGAGGAGAGCAGGAATGAAGTTAGGACTTGGAAGGGGAGATAGATAAACCTCTGTTGACCTTGCGATTTCATTTGTTGTCGAATTTGTCTCATGTTAGCGCTGGCGTTTGCATAATGCATGTGCATTGCTTGGTGTTTGGTGGAAATATTGCATTCACATGAGGATGGGTTTGAGGCGTTGTTGCATGTACATGATACCAGACGTTGCTACTCGTTTGTGATTGGGATTTTCAATTGGTATTTTCCATTCACTTCAGCATCAATATTCTTTAAATTCATATTTCTGATCGAACACAACTTATACTTGTTCAGATGTGATTATGAGCACTTATGGACTTTAATGATGCCCATCATCTTCTAGTCGTGGAATTTAGTTCCCACACACATACGGTATCCGCGCACCGGAAGACGACGCACCGTGATCAAGTTATCGCGAATATCATTAAACGCAATGCCCTCAATAAGAATGTAAAAAAAAAAGATGATATTCAATTAGCTATTAATGATTCTAGTACGATTTTTTTTTTTAAGAGCCATCGAGCTACCGCTAATGCGTGTAGCATCCCTCCGAGCTCCCTTCGCGATTGACCTAATGGCGCTACGGATAGCACGATTGCCTACCAGCACTAGCAGGGATTGAGGCCACAACCTGAAAAGTCCTTAGTTAATTGTACTAGACGAGGACACACGCACCTGCGCTCCTACATATGCTCGCGTACGAGAAATGGATAATCGAATCTTGCGTATGAATAGCGATCAAAATTCAGTTGGCAACCTCTAGACATCCCACTTCCTACAGCGTAACCCATGCGTCGCCTCGACTGTCGGACGGAAGATCGAGGCAGCCTAAGCCGAGGCTTCGCCAGAGCAGATATGCGCGTTCCTGAAGCTCTTTAAGCGCACCCGAACGCGGCTTAATATACCCGTAAGGATATACAATGCAGATGAGACAGGGATGACGTTAGGCGTATGTACAGGTCCTAGAATGATTGGCAATTTAAGAAGAAGGTTTATATTAAACATCTAGAGGATTGTAAGTAGGTATTAATAGTTAAGCTGATATCCGCTACATTCTTGTCTTTTCCCGCTTATTTTCCAATATAAGTGCTTACCAACATTGCAAAATCGGACGATTGTTTTTTTATTATGTTATAGCAGCTCTCTTGATTTTTGACACAATACAATAATGAAACCACCGTTTTAGTCGGTAATAAGAAAAGTGCCGTAGAATGATTTGAATGAAGATGTAGCCGAAATGTCAGAACAGAATCCAATTTGGACCATTAATAGATTCGGTCAGTGGCTTTAGTCCCTATTTTAATCTAATTTACACAGCTTCGGTCATATGCAAGTCTGGGTTTTCTTTTTAGTGCTGCAAACAGAGCATATGCCCAGATGATAGCCTTTGTAGTTCGAAACTCTTTCCTATAGAGGCACAACAGATGTAATTTGATTTTTAGTCCTATCACGAGATAGACCCTCACTCAATATCCATCGCTCAGTCAAATTGTTAGTTTTAATTTTCTCGGTTAAGTATCCTAAGCATGTAAATATGTGGTCGGTAGCCTTAGGTGCCATAAGCTCACGTTTCGCAAGGGTTTATTCCATAAAGCTTAAAGCTCTGTGCTTTGAATGCTCATAGCTAGTAGAGAGTTATCACCTGGACACACCCTGCTTTTTAGTTAAATTACGATGTATTAGCGATCAGTTTGTGGTCTTGTTCTCTACTCTCATGTTCTACTACCTTGAGCAACATATCGTGGAATATTTTCTTTTTTTACGCAGCTCTCGTGTCCATAAGGGGGTGTTGACAGCTTTTGACCCAGAGTTGTTATAAAATGAATTTGTCTCAATTTGTCGTCTTACAACTAAAACCCATGTTAGATTTCTCCGAGCCGGACAATGTCTAGGGAAGCAAAGGCAAGCCAATCCCCCATTTTAAATGCCATGCGGCCTCTCCGCTTCCGTCGAGGAAAACAAGGCTTGGAGGTAGTATATATAGAATAGTTCTTCCTCAAACCCCCGTTTCAATGAAGCAGGGTTCAAGTCCTCATCCCTATTGCTTTTGTCGATACACTTCATATAGCATTCTAGGAATATCTCGCTATTTCTACTGAAACCTTTGTTCATATTTTCAGCATGAGGTTTCTCTTATACTCTGAACCTCAAGCTTTTATTAGCTAGGCCGATTTTGCAATTTGTAGAAGGAAAATTTATATTGTAGAAAGGCTTAGGTTTTTTTAATTCACCATTTTCCCCGTTCAGCACTAATTCTGACTATCATATTTTCAATTCTTTTACTCTTAACCACTAAATAGGACGCCCTGTAGAGTAAAGCCACATTTCTTTAAACTCGTCAGATCGTAGAAGCCCTCTTTCTAGTCCTGTTCTGAGGTTTCATAACGATATCGTCTTCTGCTGGCATTATACGATGCCGGATTCTGAAGCCTTAATGCGGCTTTACATATATAATCTTTCTTTTAGACAAGAGTTTTCTTCCACGCTAGCTCTCTCCTTCCATTTAAACAAATTATGTTAGATTTTAGAAGCCTATAGATAACTATTCATCAATATCCTCCCAATCTTCCATAAATATTAATTGTATATACCGCACATTTTGGCCCATACTCTCCCCAAAGATTTCAGTTTTATGCGCAAAGAAGCCTCAGAATATCTTCCAAGCGTTTATTCCTTTTTAGCCACTTTGAACGCTTCTGCATTTACACGTCGGTCTGAACAGGGATTTAAGACTAGATATAGCATAGTCTTATTGCATCATACCTTTTAGACGAGATTTCTTTCTCTTCTCTACTGGCCAGTCTTCTCAGTTCTTGTAGCCGCCTAGAAACACCATTCCACGTCGACAAAGAATGTTTGAGGATTCTGTAATCACTCATAGTCCTGTAATGCTAACTTAGCACTAAAATACAGCATCATTCACCACACAGCTTCTAGGCTAGTGTCTGTATTCTATAAAGTGCTGTTAATTTTAGTTTCATTCTCAATCCGTTCCTTTTTCATAAAATCTGTTTATGTAACCTTTTAGCCTCGAGTTCTGCTCTCATCGACCATCATAAGCAAATCCACGACTTTTAGTTACTTATAGTTAGCATTTTATGTATCCCATCCCCCTTTTAGACCAAATATTCCACTTGGAGATTCACTACATGCGATTCAGCCAACCAACAACACTTTCGGGTTTACAGTTGGCCTAGTGATTGACTTAGGCGCTAGAAACCGGGCTGTGGGAAATTCTAGCAACTCGTATTTGAGGAATGTAAAGACTTAAGTTCTTAAGAAAGGATGCTCGTTACAGATGGCGCTTCCTTTTTATATTGCTATCCAGTCATTCTGTCAGGTGGTAGTTTTAGCGTCAAGATGCGGCATGATACGGAGGGCTAGCAACTTTGGAGAATATCTTTCTTCCTCATGTGTCGCCGGTGAATAAAGAACCGTTTCTTGCTAGCTTAGCTTTGAAATTTGCACTCTATGTATGCACAACAATATTCCCTTAACAGTCCGCCTTTCTAGATTTTAAGCACTAGCGGAGTTTAAGGACTCTTTCTCTTCGTGTCACGAGAATATTAATTCCTATGGTATTTGGTGTTAGTGATATTATTAAAAGTTAAAGCTGCTTTTAGTTCATCAAAGGTTTCGAGGAAATATTTGGTTATCAAGAACAGGGTGACTAATTTTAGTAGCCTAGTCTAGATTGTTCAGAACTATATGGAGCCTACGTTCAATGCAATATGGCAAAGATGGCATATATGTTGGTTCATCATAGTCTAAAGTACGTTTATAGCTGAGAATCTCGAAGACCTTTTGTGGAGGACGTTATATGGGGACTTCCAAACTATTAGTTTGCCTTAAAGGTATCATCAAAAGCGCCCAATTAGGATGGTCCTAAAAGCAGGTTTACCACTTATATTCTCAAGTCGGAGTGCGAATCCATTACGAATTATCGACTAATTCCGCAGCATGATGTATATGCTCGTAACTGTTCGGAATATTCAGCTGTCGGCAGCAGGTAATTTGTCCGCGAAGACCCGAACTTTCAGACCGTTACCTGTCCACGAAACTTTAGTTATGTCTACTTCGCCATGTTTATTTCAGCATCATGATACAGGGTCATTTGCCCTAAAAGTTCCGTAGAGGGACTTGACTACTCCCGGAGTATAGCGAAGGGACCACGTGGAGTTACTAGACGTGAATATCGAATTTCCGGCCG
Source organism: Lojkania enalia (assembly GCA_010094045.1). Taxonomy (NCBI): domain Eukaryota; kingdom Fungi; phylum Ascomycota; class Dothideomycetes; order Pleosporales; genus Lojkania; species Lojkania enalia. The sequence continues at coordinate 131,186 of ML986604.1, forward strand.
CACCTCACTTGCTACGGATGGATGGAATATAGTTCGTTGTAACAAAAAGTAAGTCTTTATGAACCACCAACTCGCTCATTTACTAACAGTTTCAGAACTCAACATGACATTTAACACCAATTCATCGCTGATACTCAAAAATCATGGTCATCATGACCTTGGAGGTATGTTTTCAACATTTTCGTGAATGCCTTCCTGACTGCCACGGAACAAAACATGCTACCCTAACATGTCAGCAGTTCAAACCAATATGACGACCAAAACATGACAATAGTTAGATAACTAAAACTCAACTACGACATGATAACATAACATCTAAACCACCGCCCATTTGAACATGACATGACACATGTAAGTGTTCTGGGTCACCTGCTTCGACGCCTTCCTCATGATTTCAGCGCAACTCCAAATATCTCACAACATGAAACCGCCAATTCCATAATGCGACCACGCATTCTAAAATGCAGGTCAGCTCGTTTGCCCTAATCATCAAATACTTGCTGACCTTGCTCTAGTATATCAAACACATTTCACTCTATACCCTCATGTTCTTCTAGAGAAGCAGAGACCTACAACTTCTGTATCATAAATTATCGTGTACTCAAAGATTCATATACTTCGTATGCTTCAAAGAATGATGTACCTCAATCAAGAATAGCACTTAAAGTCAGCAAATCTTCTATTTCATGCAATTTTTATATCGTAACAACTCCCGCATGCTCTCTCCGTTCTTGAAATGCTAGTAGCTTTGTGTGATCCGTGCTATCGCGATGGCGTCGCCCTCCAAACAACCCATGATTTCCTTGCCTTGTTCTTCAAGAAGCCTAGTCGAAACTCACCTATCTTGTTATATTTGCCGCTTTCCCCGCTCCTCCGAATCTCAACTAGGGCTACAAATCAACATGAAATAGAACAAAACGTTGGATCGGTATTACTCAACGAAATTCAAGGTCCTCAAGTTCTCCATGGCCCTGACTAACGCCTCCGTGGTGGGATTCTTTTAACTTTCCGTGTTGTTAGGCTAGTTCGTCTGCAAAACTTCTACCTGTTCTCTACTCAGGAGATATACGCTGTTGTATGGTACTAGATCGCGGTAAGATCGCTCGACAAAAGTGATTCTGAGAGTACCTCCCGCATTCGCATTGAATCTAATACAAGCTTGGTCATTGTATACGTCCCCAACGAGTGGGTCTCACTACGCTTCGCTTGTTTTCCTTCTACCGACGGTCGCGGAATGAAAGGTGAGCAAACTCGTCGGGAAGGCTTTTTACAGTGCTACATTTGTGCGAGCATACCCCTGCAGCCCTCTGTGTAGTATTCGTAATAAGCATTTATTTGCGAATATCGGTTGCAAACATACAAGGTTGCGTGTTCCCAGTGACTTACGAAACATCAATTGAAGCACCAATGGCTCAAACTCAGATTTTGACCAACGAGTGGTCAGAACGACGTGCCATACTGCAGGCTTTCGATCTTCGACATAATTCAAGAGCACGGTCTTTAGATTCAAAGACAGATCACCAGCGCTGTTTATCACGATGTTGGCAGCTCGCAGTGCTCGCGGGTCTGAGCTGTGTAGCTCTCCATTGGCTTGCCTCATGCGGTTCGAGGAAATGCACGGCAGAAGGTCCATCACATTGCAAATCCAGATAGCTTCATGCCGGGAACTGAGGGATATTGAGCAGAAGTCTCGATGCTGTTTTCTCCGCAGTCAGGATTAACTCGGCGCCACTCGCATCGGGGATCGCCACCGGCTCCAGTCAACATCAGCTTGGCGACACTAAGGTCCAGGCACCCTCTAACTAGTGTAAGGCAGAAGAACCCTCAACGTCAGGTCGCTGTTCACCCGACCCTACACGTCGTGTACGCCTTCCCTACCATTCCGCTGTGCGATGCCTCTATCGAATTGCCCATACCCCTAAACGAGAGGCAACACACGTCCTATTCCGTCGCTGCTACCGCAGCGAGCAAGGATGGCGTCGTACGAAAAAAGTCAGCTGAAGCGTGGCCGAGTATGTCTTGATCTGCCATTGTAACCCGCCCATTCGTTGGCTAATCGTTCAATCTCGGTAGCAATCGCAAGGTGAACAGACTGATCCCAAGAAGCCGCGCCGCTCACAACGTCACCGGGTGGCCTCGGAAGAGCGTGAAGCCCAGCAGTTGCCCTCGCCGCTTACCCACAAGGACTCAATCACGACCGACGTCTCTAAAGAAGGCACCATCACGCCCCCAAGTCAGAGACCAAGCGGCGGGACAGCGAACTCGGCATCAACGCGCAGCCCGCGGGCCTTAGGTAGTTTGTCGTCTCCGCCATCCGACACCCAGCCATTCTCACAGTTTAGCTACCCTCCAAATAACCGGGCCTATGCAGTAGATGATGAAGAAGGAGAGGGCGTATGGGGTTATTTAGTGCCTCTAGATCACCGATCAGGAGACACCCTTATTCTACGTCAGAGGTCTGCATGCCCGGTTCCAGAAACTGAAGTAGGACAGACAACCGGGAAAGAGAGCGTCTCACGGGATACATATGAGAAGCAAGAAGAACGATACGAGACCAAAAAGCAAAAGAACGGCATTACTGCTGGTGGATACCTAATTGGACGACATCCCGAATGTGGTATGCTTCAGCAACAATTGGTGTGATTCTGATCTTCCTCTAATTGGGTGCAGACCGAGTGTTGAACTCCCTGACGGTTTCGAACCGACACTGCCTGCTATTTAGTGAGAACAAGGGCGGGGACACAGTTGCTGTGCTTGAAGATTTATCTGGCAACGGTACCTACGTCAACGATTCTCTGGTTGGCCGAAACAAGCGGCGAGAATTGAACGAAGGCGACGAGATTAGCATTTTAGATGAGGCCCGCTATGTTTTTCGATATCCTCTTAAACGCGATACGAATGGGTTTAGACAACAATATACCCTCTTGGAACAGCTAGGCAAGGGCCATTTTGCCTCGGTATACCTCTGTGTGGAGAAGAGCACCGGGCTTCGCTATGCTGTCAAGAAATTTGAGAAACGGACTGGTCCGGGAGAGAAGTCGAAAGTTGACGGGCTGCAACAAGAGATAGCCGTTTTGATGGGTGTAAGCCATCCGGCATTGTTGTGTCTCAAGGATACTTTTGATGAAGACGATGGCGTCTACCTTGTCCTCGAGCTTGCTTCAGAAGGCGAACTCTTTAACTGGATTGTCATGAAACAGAAACTGACCGAGGCCGAAGCCCGCAAAGTATTCATCCAATTATTCCAGGGCGTCAAATATTTGGTAAGTTTCAGCTGTGGAATTCTCGGACGTTACTTATCCTCGACTAGCATGAAAGGGGCATTGTCCATCGGGATATCAAGCCAGAGAACATTCTTCTCACCGACAAGGATCTGCACGTCAAGCTTGCGGATTTTGGCCTTGCTAAGATCATTGGCGAAGAGTCTTTTACAACAACACTGTAAGTGGGAACCCTTCGACTTGTGATATATATCAGCTAATATTTGTAGGTGTGGAACCCCATCATGTAAGTTACACCATGAGAGCGATGTTCTTCAGACTAACCCCTCTCACAGATGTTGCTCCAGAAATCTTGGAGAGTTCCAACCACCGCAGATATACACGTGCTGTCGATATTTGGTCCCTTGGCGTAGTCCTGTATATATGCTTGTGCGGCTTTCCTCCCTTTTCGGATGAACTTTACAGCCCGGAGAACCCATACACGCTATCTCAGCAAATTAAGATGGGCCGGTTTGACTACCCTTCACCTTATTGGGATTCGGTCGGAGATCCAGCACTCGACTTGATTGACCGAATGTTAACTGTTGATGTTGATCAGCGCATCACAGTCGAACAATGTTTGGAACATCCATGGGTCACGCAACAAGAATTGAATCTAAATGATAGTACGGATGGATTGACAGGAGCCATTGCCAATCTCGATTTTTCCAAACGCAAGGTCCAACGCGAAAGAACCCTTCTTAGCAGTATCAATGACATTCGGTTGACTAGGGTGATCGATGGCGGCGAGCAAGGACAGAGGCCCGTTAAGGTCTACGAAAAGAATGCCAATATGGCCCCTAAGAAAGCAGGCAAGAAGATGAATGGGAAGGAAATGACGCCCGCCGCTAATCGCGACCCGGAGGAATTCATTCAAATGGGTGGCCAGGGAGATCAACCGCTTTACGACGCGGAGGAGATGTCTCGCTATCCCGAAGACGAACTGATTGCAACTGGAAAAGCAAGGTGATGGATGAAGTGGAAATACGTATGCAGTAGATTTAGTGTTCGCTGAAGGATTTGTGATTTCGCGGTCGGCGTACTGAGGCTGTTCTGATTGGTTGGGGCGTTCGAGCTTTTCTAGCGGGACTTGGGATGCCTCTAGAGGCGAATGGGAAAGAGTGAAATGTCATCTTCTTGGCTGACGCTATGACGCTCGACGCTCAAGGAGTGTACTCGAAGTTAATTACAACATTTACCTGAATAGATTCAGCGTGAGTGGCTGCGAGCGGCCTACGCCGTATCCGCCATCTTGGTTAAAAATCATCTAATCCTATCTCATGCTTTGATCCTAGACACGGCAAGGTTCTACTAAACTAAATCACATCTTGACAGTGCGGCATAGTTGAGTTTGGTCACGGATATCACGAGTTGTGGGGAGGAAGAGAATGCTATTATGAAGTTCTCGTAGATGAATTGGATAGTTCTTGAGCCCAAAGTTAATGAACTGGCAGACAATGACCGTTTCCAAGCGTGTACTGTTCGCCTACGCGGAGGCGACTCTGGAGCGTCAACGAAGCGGTGTGGATAATGGCGTGGCGGAGCAGAATAAAAGCGTCGTCAGTCTGTGATGGGCTGATTGTATGCTTACACGGAAAGCCTCTCGCCGGGGGCCGGCTCGCCAATTAACCCTCTCGCGCCATCCTCAAGCCAGGAACCGCTCCATTAAGAGTGGCCCGAGCGCCCGTCTACTTCAGGGAAATTTAAGATCAACCATTCCCCCTCGCAACAACACCACCTCACGCTTCCCGCGGCCTTCCCCTCCGTCCTAGTGCAGTATGGGTCTTCTTTCCGAGGCTACTGGCCCATTGAGTTACTTTATCTCAAATGCGCCTCTCCCCGTCCTCGTCGCCGCTGGCGTAGCCTCCTTTATCGTTCTCACAGTTGTACTCAATGTGCTGAAGCAATTGCTATGGAAGAACGCCAATGAACCGCCAGTCGTATTCCATTGGTTTCCAATTATTGGTAGCACCATTACCTATGGCATGGACCCATACAAGTTTTTCTTTGCGAACAAGGCGAAGGTGCGGTAGCAGTACCCTTGGCGTGACGACAATACACTGACGGCATAATAGTACGGCGATGTATTTACTTTTATCCTCCTCGGAAGGAAGATGACTGTCTGCCTGGATACGAAGGGAAATAACTTTATCCTTAACGGGAAGCTGAAAGATGTGAACGCGGAGGAGATCTACTCCCCGCTGTGCACCCCTGTTTTTGGAAAAGACGTCGTATATGACTGCCCGAACTCGAAGCTTATGGAGCAGAAGAAGGTACATTTTAGCTATATCGGCTCTTGCTATCGTACTGACCTACTTGCTAGTTCGTTAAATTCGGCCTCACGCAAGAAGCCCTCCGCTCCTACGTCACCCTCATCACCGCTGAAGTCGAGTACTTCGTCAAGCGCCATAAGTCGTTCAAAGGCCAGAAGGGTACCTTTAACGTTCCCAAGGTTATGGCCGAGCTCACCATCTACACTGCCTCGAGATCCCTACAAGGCGAGGAAGTGCGCAACATGTTCGACTCCCGCTTCGCTGATCTTTACCATGACCTCGACATGGGTTTCTCCCCCATCAACTTCATGCTCCCCTGGGCTCCGCTCCCGCACAACCGCGCCCGTGACAATGCGCGAGATACAATGATCAACTTGTACTCGGAAATCGTTAGGAAGAGGCGGTCAGGCGCTGTGAAGAAAGAGAGTCCCGACATGATTTGGCATCTCATGGATTGCAAGTACAAGGATGGCACCATTCTCCCTGACCATGAAATCGCTGGTATCATGATTGCACTTCTCATGGCCGGACAGCACTCATCATCCTCTACTATTGCCTGGATCATCCTACGTCTCGCCCAAAACCCTCACCTTGTCGAGGAGCTACTCGCAGAACAGAAGTCCATCCTCGGCGAAGACCTACCGCCTCTTACATACGAAGATCTCCAAAGATTGCCGTTGCATGCCCAGACTGTCAAGGAGACGCTCCGCCTTCACGCGCCGATCCACTCCATCATGCGCCAAGTTAAGCAACCACTCATTGTTGAAGGGACTAACTACACCATCCCCCCCACCCACACTCTTATGTCCTCGCCCGGCGTCTCCGCTCAAATGGATAGCCATTTCGTCAACCCCTCTCAGTGGGACCCGCACCGCTGGGACGCTGGCATGCATAACTACGAAGAAGCTGAGGACGAGGAGAAGATTGACTACGGCTGGGGTGTCGTCTCCAAGGGCACACACTCTCCATACCTTCCCTTCGGCGCTGGCCGTCACCGATGCATCGGCGAGCAATTTGCCTATCTACAGCTCCAGACCATCCTCATTGCATTCGTCAGGGAATTCAAGATCAGGAATATCGGTGGTAGCAAGGACATTATCGGCACGGATTTCTCGAGCTTGTTCTCGAGGCCGTTGGCCCCTGCGAACGTAGAATGGGAGAGGAGGGGCAAGGAGTTGTAAAATATGCGATGTATGCGGGCTTTGGGGCGCTTGCGCTATCGAGGGCGTCGGTATTGGGCTAAAATGGCCTCGTTTCTATTCGTTAGATGACCCGGCAGTTCGTCGAGACGCCGGGTACAATGTTCAAGAGTAGGTAGCCTTAACTTTTAATAGTGATGACATGTAGTAATGAATGCAGTATGAGAAAGACTTCGTGTGCAATGGTCGAGATGTGATGGTGTTGCTTGTGCGAGGTGCAACCGCTAGCGAGAGATGCTGTGGTTTGTTACATGGCTGCGTTGATGGATGGCTGGTGTCGCTGAGTAAATTTTTATTTTGCAGGTGTGTGGGCTTGTTGGGGTTGAGGGTGCGTGGTGAGCGCGAAGCCATGTAGGTGCACGCATTCTTCCCAAATCGGAAATCTGTATTGTTGGCCCAGTCATCGACTCTTTTTTTTTTTTTTTTTTTTTTTTTTAAATTTGCTAGCGAACTTGCCTAATTGGGCTGGTTCAATATTGATTAAGCAGAACGCGGTGGCATGTGCAAGGTTCCTAGAAGAGTAGTGTTGAAAGTCGAGTGCGTGTGTGTGTGTGTGTGTGTGGTGAAGGGGGGTATGCGCGCGACTTTTCCGTAAAAGGACGTCGGTATTGTGAGACAGATTTCAATTGATTTAGTAAAATTTTCTCGGTTTATGTAGGTCGCAATCTCTAGGTATGAGAGAGTTCCTAGAGCAGGTGTTGAAGGTCAGGTGTGTGTGCAAGTAGTGAAAAAGGTTCTACGTGCGAGTCTGCGCGCGGCTATTCCGAAAAAGGAAAGTCTGTATTGTTAGACATAGATTTTTTAGATTAGCTAGTAGGCTTTCCTTTTTGAGCAGGTTCCGGTTCTAGGGAAGTGTGGTGGCATGTGAACGTTGGTGGAGAGGTGGGAGGTGGTATTCCGAAAAAGAAAGTATGCATTGTTAGACTGCAGCTGATCGATTTTTTGCGAACTTTCCTATTTAGACTGATTAGGATCCAGGTAGACTGTAGGCGAGTATCAGCGTTTGTAGAAGGGTGGACGATGTAGCGGTATTGACTTAAAAGTTGTATTATGATGCCGAAGGAAGCGGGTTCTGGAATGGGAAATATGTATTAGATGGTTTTTTAGAAAACCTTTCTGTTTAGGTAGGTTGGGATTTTATTAGCACTAGGAAGCGCTTTTGGCATGTGAAGAATGGTAGCGAGGTGTGTGACGATAAGCGGGCCGTCTGTTATGTTGAGAATTTAGTTATGACCGAGCTTTTCAAAGAAAAAAATTTTTTTTTTTTTTTTTTTTTGTAATTAGAACCCTCTGGTTGGGCGATTGTAGGAATATTTATGTATGAAGTAAACGCTCCTAGCCTATAAAAGAATGATGAAGCCACTAGAACAGAGTGAAAGTTAATATAAAGTGGTAGTGGTGCAAGAGTCTTCGACGCTAAGAATAGAGCTAGAACTAGGAAGATTCTCTAGACCTGTTAGATAGATACTTTATGAGAAAGGTTAAAGCATTGGTTCTAGAGGGTTGGCCAGGTGGAGAGGAACAACGGATGAAGTAAATAGACGGAGACATGTATTAAAGAAGAGTTAACGTGAGCTGATTGAGCCGGTGGCTATTGTCTATAATCGATGGTTTTCTTAAGCTTGCCTATTTTAGAAGGTCGATATTAATAGTATGTGTCTGGGCGGCACGCAATTTCTAGTGTTGTACTTTAGTAGAGAAAAGTGAAGGTGATGGTTGTGGACGATTGCAGGTGCCAAGATGTGAATACCTAGTTGGTGTCAGGTTTTTGTTGTTGACGAGGTCTTGCACGAACCTTGCCAATTAGACAAGCCTAACTTAGGAACATGAGACCTCCTTAAGGACCTGCGTTGAAAAGAGATTGACATATCTTGCAGTAAGCTCGGGCCTTAGTAGAAGATGTTGCAAGCTCGACATGGTGTTTGCATGAGCTTGTTTTACTGAGTTGATCGCAAAGTGTGCGTGACAATACGGACTGTAAAGTCCGGATATGTAAGGACGTCAATGTCAAATGGGAAGAAGGGTTAATATTACATGAGAGATATCTTTAGATTTAATTCTATTGCTACGCGTTGTGCGCTACCATATTCAAGCTTGGGAGCTCGCCTCCTCCCCTCACTAACAGCGCCATATACCCTAACACACTCCCAATCTACGTCTACACTGTATATATAAAATCCGGCCTCTCGTCTCCTAGCTTCTCCACCTCTGCTGGACTCATGCCCTCAACCCAATGATCTCTCTCGCCCTTGGCTCGCTTCTTATTCTCCTGCATCAACATCAACTTCGTCGCAACACTACCACCAAACAGGAACAACACCAAGTAAGCTAACACGACTCCGTGACCAAGATAAAATCGCGGTTTGTCCCTTGCCCTATATATATTACTGCTAACAACCCCGTTCAAATTTCCCCAGCCAATGATGAATCCGAGCGAAACTCCACGCTTATAGACACCTTCGACGTTATTCGACGCCCAGGAGATCGTATTCGCAATGCAAGGATAAATTCCGAGGGCGCCCAGGAACGTTCCGGCGTACTGCACCCCCGGGGTGCCAGAACCAAGAAGCATTGCGAAACCGGCGATGCCGAGGGTTGACACTAGGATATTGCACAGCCCACGTTGTTGCGTGCGATCCGCAATCCAACCAATCACTACTGTCATAATCGCTGCGGCCGCATATGGAGGGACGCTTAGCAAATTCGCCGTTGTTGAGGTGTAACCAAGCTGGGAGATGATAGTCGGAAGGAAGAGCGAGAAGGCGTAAAGGGATCCATCAGCGCCCATATAGATAATTGCGAATAGCCACGTTTTCCAATCCTTAACTGATTGCCAGAAGTAGTCCATTTTGAAAACCTCGTGTCCAGCAGAGGCTTGCTGGTCTGCTCTCAGTCTACGGAGAACGCGTGCTCGATCATCTGGCGATAGGAACTTGGCTTCGTTGGGAAAATCGTGGACCATCCAGTAGCTTACAATGCCGACGACGATGGTGGCCAAGCCTTCTAGAATGAAAATCCAGGCCCATCCCGGTTTACCTCCGACGCCGCCCATTTGAGCGATAGCGGCAGCAAGAAGACCACCAAAGGAGCCGGCCAATGCGGCAGCAGAGAAGAAAATAGCAGCGCGGATACCAAATTCTGAGCGTCGATACCAACAGGAGAGGTAATAATTCACACCCGGGAACAAGCCGGCTTCCGCGACTCCAAGCCACCAGCGCTGTGACATGTCAGTCTCAAGTTCTATGAGAGCTTAGACGGTGTGAAAGGGAACGTACTGCCGCCATGAGTCCAGAGAAGTCATGCACCAAACCCATAGTTGTCATACAGATCCCCCACAAGACCATAATGATTGGCAAGAAGATACTCGGACGCAAGCGCTTGAGGAGAACGTTCGTCAAGGGCTCGAAAACTGAGTATGAGATGAAGAAAATGGTGAGCGTGGCGTTGTATTGGCCATTGCTCATGCCAAGATCCTCTTGGAGGCCGTCTATTTTAGCATTGCCTATATTCGTGCGGTCCAAAAAAGAGATAAGGTAGAGGAAAGAGAGCCATGGAATTAATTTGACGTCGAGTTTCCAGAGCAGTTTACGATCCTAGTGATGTTAGATATTCGACGGATTTATGCAAGAGAGCGGTATGGTAGAGGGGGGACGCATGAAATACAAAGGACGACATCTTACATTAGCTGCGCGTGCCTCTTCACTGAGGCCGGCATCAGGATCATACATGTCCTCTAGGGTTTGATGGTATTCCTCACCCTGGGCTGAAGCCTCGAACTTCTCATCGTCGAAACGATCGAGGCTCCGAGTGTCGTTACCTTTCTCAAGGGCGGATGCCATGGTGGATGTTTTGCTTCGTCACTGATTTGTCAGTTTATATTCACTACTAGAGCAAGCCGACGTGTAGCATCCGTTTCTAAAAGAATCTTGGGACGGAGCGAAAGATAAGTGGAATGAAAAAAAAAAGGTGACGGAGGGATCGTCGCTGAACCCCCTCTTTGCATATCTTATACCCGTCATCGTGACCTCGGGCCTATACACCCCGAGCCGTGACATTCCTCCAGCCCTACCGAGGTCATCGCCGCTCTATCATGTTCATAGCAGAGTCAGATTACCAATCCCACACCCAGGCACTCCTTTGTCCTATCATGAACCCACCATGCTTAGACGGCTCACAATGCCCAGCCGCCTAAGCTCCTAGCGTAATCCACATCTGACGCCACTAAACGTGTTTGTTGATCGCACAAAGGGGAGCAAGAGATCGAATGGTGCCGTTGGCGTGCGCTAAGAAGCTAAGCGTCGTTCTTGTGGAGCTTGCTGCGGGGTTCAGCGAATGAGAAATCCTGAATTGTGCGCTAAGCTTCGGCAACGAAGTGCGGGACGAGTGACACCGACTACACCTTCCTGTTACTCGTACCACATACGAGTATGGCCGACTGGAAATACAAAAATGAACGGTTTTAAGACTTCTCAGAATAGTATAATGCGTTGAAATGGCTAATCTGTACCTAGTATAGCTGCGAGATGGGCGTTTTAAACCCCGTACAATATTTGTGCTTACGGGTCTCGCTCTGGCCAAAACCATCCTTGTGATTCCTTGTATTTCCCTTCGGCCGTGGTAAGGGGGTGCATTCACTCATATTTTCTCCTGCCAAGGTTAATACGTCTGGCAAGCTCGATAATTGGAGCTCGTATATACTTTCAAGAATCTAAATACTAGAATTTATCACAACAATATTCTTGTGCTAAGGACATGCAACCCCCCCATCGAAGTCAAGGATACTATGCCATCCTATGTTATCCAAAAAGGAGTACACACGAGGAAGAAGATAATGAATGCCCACCATTGTGTCCCTGACCTTGTCCTTTGCGCCCTTCTCATCGGGCCCCTCGTCGGAAGCATCATCGGCTTCATCATCAGATTCATTAACCTCGTCCTCCTCATCAGAATCCTCCTCCCAGTCGGCAGGGCCTTCATCATATTTGCTAACGAGCCAGACCCAAGTGGTGCCCACCGTGTCCACCCTGTCGTCACGCTCCTCATACTCGAGCACCGACTCGACGCTATGTTGGTCCACTATCACACAGGCACGGGCAGGATACGTGTAGACAAAGTCTCCGCCTTCCGCGGTCCAACGTCGGAATTTCCTAAGAATCGTCAGTTCCTTTGAAGCATAAAAGAGATCTGTAAGCTTACTCCCGCGCTTCTTCGAAGTCGGCCCCGTCCAGGCTCGGATCTTGTTGTACATTCCAATCGAGTCGCAAGGAGAAATCGCCAAGGCCTGCTTTTTTAAGATTGCGCTGCGTTTGTGAGTTAAGATAGCCCATAAATTGAGCCCATTGTGCATCGTCGGCGTATGTGCAGCGGTAGACCACAAAACCGAGTTTCTTGTTTGGATTTCGCTGTAATATTCTGCGGATGTTGAGGATAGGAGGTTCTATATCCCCAAGACACTCCGTATCTCCAGGAAGTTCCGTAACTCTAAGAGGTTTTGTATCTCTAAGAGGAGCCATATCTGAGGAAGCACAGCTTGCGTGTAGTTTGCAAGGTGTAGATGATGAGAACAAGTAGAAGAAGAATCAAGCCTTCCAATCACAGCGTTACCAGGCGGCTGCACGCATTGAAATAGCCGGGAAACCTGCGAAATATTAGTCTCTAAGGCGAAGGCACGAGTAAATGACAGCTGTCATGTATGTAGGCTTGGGACATATGTGGCGAAGAACCGTCGAGCATGTATGAGGTTGGCGCCGCGCGTGCGGCGTAATTGCGGCGAGTACGTCGGCGACTCCTAAAACCCTTGAGGCCGTCACTTGCCAGATTGATTTTCTTGTTTCAGAACGATAGAGATCACAAGGTTTTAGTAGCATGTCTCAGACTTTTGCGTAATTTCCCTGTGGTGAGAGGCGAATCTTGTCTCAGGGAGGGAGATGAGGAGCTGAACTGGTTGATTGAAGATGGCCAGCGGGCCATATTTATGTACATGAAAAAGGGGTATATCAGCTGATATCCAGCGTGATATCCGGCGTGATATCGACCGTGATATCGTACGTCGATATCTGATACAGCTCGGCAGACTAGCCAAAAATCCCCATGACATTCCCAGTGGCTTATCTCGACTAGGAATGCAGCAGGCGCTTATTTGAAAGCTAGTTATCTAATAATGACTTCTATAAACTGTAACCGTCGAACAAATCTAGGAGATACATTCAACAGAATGACAATAGCAACAAAGAAAATCAGGTAAAGGGGCCTAACCAAAAAGACTTGACCGAAACGCTGGAATGAAGTAGTTACAATGTTGGCATACTAAACGCTTTCGCGGCTGTTTTGAATTTGGCTAGCGTCTCCTGGTCCCTCTCGAGATTCTAGACCAAGTCTTTTGCTGTTTTTACCCAAAGCAAGTCGATTTCTCGCTGTTTTAGGTTCCTAGTCTTCAAGGTCTCGTGTGCGGTATCCTTTAGATGATTAAGGATCTTCTTTTCCTCTCTTTGTTTCTTTTTGTTCTTTGTAGCTTTCACTTTAACATTTTGATCCTGTACTGCGCGCTTTGCGATATTTTGCTTTTCGTCGAGCCTTCTCAACTGGGTTTTAAGGTCCTGCTCCTTTTGCTGTTTCTTTTCTTTCTGCTTTGATGTTTCTTTTTTTTCTTTGGCTTCCAATTGCTTAAAGTTATCCCTCAAGTTCTTCAATTCATCGTTCAGCGCTTTCTCAGCAATCTCAATACTATCGCTAAGCCATTTCTTACCCTTTGTTTCCATTTTCTTGAGATGTGCCTTGATGTACTCAATCCACAATGATTCAAGATCATACTTTTGATTTGTGAGATGTTCGACGTTCGAAAACTCGATTCTAACATATTTTATAGTGTGTCTGAGTCTTTTCTTGATTTCATTGTCCCCTAAATAACTGAAAACGGCAAGTGTCTTGAAGTACGATCAGCGCTAGCTCTCATCAGAATGGCACAGCAACTTACTGCTCGAAGAGGTGACAAGAATGTATTCGTAGCAAGTGCTCCTATGACTGCGTCTTCGGCATTTTGCTTGAATTTGTTGTCATCCATTGGACTACTTAAAGACCAAATTCTCTGTTTGAATCCGTTAATTACCTGGTCACAAAGGACGAACTCTGCTCTGTTCTTGTTCGACCCAAGAGCTTGAAAAATGAGTTTGTTAAGAGTGTTAGTCCTCTCAAATTTATCCAGCTGTTGACCAGATACAGGCTTGGCTCTTTTATTCCAAGCCTCCCTGTCCAGCTCTACATTCCACCAGTTCTGGAAAAAACCCTGAGGGACTGCTTGTGACAATTCTCCATGTGTCACTGCTTTGATGAATCCTATCACAGTTTGGAGCTTTTTTTTTTTTTTCTTTTTTAGCTAATTTTTAGACCGCAAGTAGGACTTCCCTTACCTCAACGATGTGTTCAACGACCCAATTATGATTCTTCCCTGGCTTAATATACTTGTCATTCACAGCGTAGTCATCCAGATTCGGCGATGCGAAATTGTAAGCGTGGGGTGTGAGTTTTTTGCCGTCTCTGGTCTCAAAAAGCCTCCCTGGTCTTGGATAATCTAATGCTTCGACTTTTATAAAGATATCCGGGTCGGTTCCAATCTGAGCCTGGTATTCTCGGCCGCGTTTCTCAAGAACAAATCTTCGTGTCAGATCTGCCGCATTAACGACTGGTTCTGATGCATTCACCACCGGCGCCTCTCCATCGATTTCTATATCCTCTTCAACGCCCTCAAAGTCTTCGAATGTACCGTAGCAGTCAACGCCCGGTAGGTCGCAGACATCGACTGCAATAGTAGGGCGGGGGACTTCGGAGAATATGGTAGTAAAACTAGAAATAGGAGACGAAGAGGAGGGAGTGGATTGTGCTGTCGTGTGTGAACTAGTTGAAGACAATTTGAATGTGCTTGATACTTTACTTGAAGGAATATTGCTCGTAGATGCTGGCTGTGATGTCTGTTTGTCTGGAGATCGGGAAGACTTTGGAGTCTCAGACTTGGGTGTATCTGATTGCGGCTGGTTTGATTGATTTGGGGCATCCGGTTGATTAGATGGTTTTGGTTGATCCTGATCATTGCCTCCATCAGATCCTGGCCTCCTCTTACTTCCCCTTTTAATCCTAGCGGGAGGAGACCAATCCACCACTTCATCCGGCACTCCTAGCAATGAGGCAAAAGAGTTAAATAAATCGTCGAAGCTAAAGGGCGAAGGTACTCCACAGATGTTCTGTGAAAAGGCGTCAGTAAGTCCACCTACTCCCCAATCGGCAAATGCTGCTGCAGCGTCTTTGGCTTCGTAGGCATATTCGAAAGTCTTTGCAGCCTGAACTGCGGTTTCTGTGGGAAATCAATACTAGCAGCCTCTAAGGAAATGCTAAAGGACTCACTCATCCCAATATTGATGCCCTGACCCGGGCCAGGGAGTAGCATTGACCCGAACTCAACAACCATTCCTATCGCGCTGACCCAAACAGCGCATGTCAACTACTTAGCATTAGCAAAATCGCCCACAGAGGACATTTGTGACATACCCTGCCCGCTACGATCAATGAGTCCATGAAGAAATCTGCGAACTCATTGACTATCGTCAAATCACAATTACAGGTACCCGGTTTGACTTGTATTCTACCTATATTTAGGTATCAGCATACAAGGCGGAAAGTCTCCAGTTCAGCTCTTACCCTCGTTTCTTTCGCCGTTTCCGTAAAAATTCTCATATTCAGCGTCCGAATCCCCAATACAGCTCCAGGAATTGTCTATCGGACATGGTGGACAGGTGTTAACTAAAACAGATGTGTAACAGTGTTCTTCTGGATCATGGCATGGGGTTTGTCTCTCATCACCACATATATGCTTGCATTGCTCAAATGCACTTTGTTGTCGCCCAACATCTCCTTTAAATACAATACACTGTTGGTCGTTTTTCCACTCTTGAATCGTCGCATAATGAGGATCATCCCACACGCCAGTTGGATTGGCATAAGCAGTCTGGCTTGTAGAAGTGGGATTGTTGGCAGTTCCACTTGCGGGCGGTTGTTCGTGCGGTACCACTGCTGCACAACTCAAAGAAGAACTAAGCTCTAACAGTAAGAAAGAATACAAAAATGTTCTCATAACGAATTGAGATTAAAGACTGGATTAAGAGGACAAATGATGAATAGTATTGCTCTTAACAGATTCTAAGGAGAGGTTTTGCTGACATCTCAAGACATAGTAACTATCTCCAGGCCGGGTATATATACTACAGAGTCATCTGAACACATTGAAGTATACTAACTGAATTCTATGTAGATATATCATCGCCGTACCCACGCCGCTATCAAAGTCCGACAACTTCCACTATAGAAAGGTTTCGGTCTTTTTTTAGCTCCATAGCTAAATCCATTTCGACAGGTATCCCTATTCCGATAGGACGGGATTGACAAGTAATCCAGATGGATGGCGCTTACTTGGTGAGAGGCCAAAGCCGCGAATGCGGCGTAGTTGTTTTGTGAGCATTGGTGCGCCATGGCGGCGTAGTTGTTTCATAAGGACTGATACGCCATGACGGCGTAGCTTTTCAATGACAAGTTGGTATTAAATTAAATGCTCAGCCCTGTGAAATGCCTTCCTTTAGGTTACCTACTTTTTGTTGATGGCACGTTTGTACGCGACAATTATCATGTTATAAATAGGCGGCGTAATTTAGAAAGAAAAGATACGTAGCGTTTGAAAGTAGCATTATATACCACATAGATATAATAATAAAAATCCCTTCGATTGATTCAACTACATTTCACATTGCTATACGTACTCAATGATTCAGTCATCGATATTTCAAAAAAGGCTCCAAAATCTAAGATGATCAGCAGTAATAAGGATAGAGCGACCAGGAAGTATCAAGGTGTTAAAAACTGCGCTAGCTATGTAGGATGCCGTTCGGCTCATAACTATGAAGAGCAAAAAGCTAATTGGTTACTGCTTTAGAAGAACCGCCATATATCACGGTAAAACTAGTTCTATATTATATATAGGGTTATATACTAGTAGATCTAGCTCCCTTGTATTTAGACTATTGAAATTGAAACTCTATTTTAGAGCTGGTAAATCTCGAATTCGGAAGGGTGAAGGGAGAGGATGTAGGGGACTAGCCCCTTTGAGCCGTTAGCATCCTAATGTCCGACTAATAAGATATTCAAGTTAGAGAAAACGTTCGGTTCTAAGCTCTAGTGTGCATTAGAATAATTCCTTACTGTTCGCTTTATAAGGGGGAGGTGTGCGCTACACATTAGGCTCGAGCTGCCTTACATTATAGATCAGGTGGATTCAGCGGAGATGAACGCCATGGTACTACATGAATAATTTAAATTTCGTCAATTCTTCATTTACTCTTTTGAGCATGACGGATATTCATTGTTCCGGTAAGCACTTGCTACGTTCTACCCAACTCGCATCATAATTACGTGCTCTAGATTAAGAATGGAAATAGGTTTTTGAGTCTCGTTCTAGTCTAATATAAACCTTTCTAGCGATCTCTCACGATTGAATTACGTCGCCTGACGTCCTGTCGGTGTCCATTCTTTTCTCCTCATCGAATCCTAAGCCATTCTCCGTTCTTGCTTTCGTTGCTTGAATTCCGTTATGTTCTCCCACAGTGGTCTCTTCATGGTTTGTTTCCGAATTTTCTGGTGCAAATTTCTTCTTCATGAACTCGTTCTCCTCTTTTCTTATCGGCTTGGCTCCAAAGATACCAGCGCGCTTACGGACGACTGCCGACAATATGGTAATCAAAAACAGAAAACAGGAGAATGCCAGCATAACCTGGAACTGTAAGTTATAGCTGCGCCCAAAAACTTCGCCTATCCTTAACTGAATCTCAGGAGGAAGAGTTTTGACAGCAACCGTGGAGTCTTCGACAGCCATAATCTGCTCTGGATTTAGGAAATCTGGAAGTTCTTTTCGTAATTTCGAGTGGTGGAGTGCAGAGCATATCGCAACAGCCACAGCACCACCGAGTGTTCGCACCATGTTGAGCGCTCCGGTGCCGACAGAAATATCCCGCTCTCCGACACTTGTTGCGAGCAGGTAATATAATGGCGGGGTCGCAAATCCCAAGCCGAAACCTGTTACAACCTCATAACCATATGTTGCAGCTGAAAAGCCGACGTGAACGGGAAGGCCGCTGAGCAAGCCTATACCGACACATATGAAGGCTGCACCTATTATTAAACAATATTCCCCTGCAAGTCTCTTTCCTATGACTACTCCTGTGATCATAGCTCCAACCGGGGTGAGTAAGGAAAGCGGGAGCAAAAGAATGCCAGCTTTCTCCGCGCTCTTATTATTCACGGCTTGAAAGCGCTGAGGTAGTTGGATAATTGCGACGTAGAATGGCATTCCGATAAGGAACATTGTCCTACGAACCGATCATTGGCGCAAAACGCAAGTATTGAGAGGGGAGGCTTACGAAAGCAACAATGCCATATGTGGATTCGTAATGAATCTAATCGGGAATATCGCTTCTTTCTTCGTCCGATATGTAATCCAAGCCTCGTAGAATCCGAACACAATTAGAGCCACGATACCAGCAACAAGTGTTCCGATTATGACCTCGCTGTTCCACTCATAATGTATGCCGCCTTCTTGGAGACCGAAGAGGAGTGGAATGGGCCAGCAGACTGAAAGAAACCCTCCGATGATGTCAAAACCCTTCAAACGCTCCTTGATAGATTTACCATCCGCCAGGCCAGGCATAGAGAAGAATAGAAGCACCGCAGCTGCGGCGACTATAGGCCCGCTACGTGACTAGTGAGCAGGTGCTGGACAAAATATAATTAATAGCTTACTTAATCCAGAAAATCCACCTCCAGGTCGTATGATCTGCGATGACGCCTCCAAGGATCGGTCCGAGCAGATTTGCCAGCGCAAATACTGAGCTAATGATGCCAGAGTAGAAGCCCAATTTCTCAGGAGTAATAATCTTCATCAGTGTGACAAAAACCAGGGAATAGAGACCCGAGCCTCCAATACCTTGGAAAGCACGGAAAACTATCCTATTATTGTCAATGTTCTTCAATATTCAAATGGCTGTTCTTCCATACAACTGTACCATAGTTTGAGCGCCTCCACAGGCCATCGAGAATATCAGGAACCATATATTGCAAAACAGTAGAATAGCTTTGACGCCTAATACATCACTAAACTTAGCGCAGATCATCAGGAATGCTACATTGTTGTGAGCTACAACTAGTGCGTTAATTTGGGAAACATACAATTATATGTAATTAGGTATGTGGTAATAAGCCATGTGGCTTGGTCTAGCGCGGTGAATCCACTCGATATTTTCATGAGCGCAGTGGTAATGATGGTAGTATCCATCGCGGACATGAACAGACAAAGCCATAATCTGTGACGAGTCAATAGATTGGTTACCTGGGCGAATAATGTGTCTACCCGGCAATTATAATGTGTAGTCTACCCGTCGAAAGGTTCGAGACAACCTCCTGCTCGTCGCTCGCTCCAATTCCTTCAGACTCAGCTTCGTCGTTAGCCATAATATGATAAGGATAATTAAGAGAGCGATAGATCAAACGGTATTACGATTAGCCTCATATACATGAATACGTCGTGGGGTGGCAAAGTGTTGTGGCCTGACAGGAAAGGCAGGAGTGAGGAACTCGCAGACGATAGAATACCGTGGTCAACTAACCATATACGAAACCCATGTTGCAGCCTTTCTCACCATTCCTAATTGATGCATTGTTTGCGAAGCTCGATCCTTCCGCACGTGACTCTCGTTAAATATTCCCAATCCAATGAACCAAGAATGGCGCGGTTTAGCCCAGCGTAACGGGCATCCGGCATCGTCTCGGCGCCGATAATTCAAGTTTCCTCCGTCTCAAAATAAACTCTCTTGTGTGAAGGCTCGAGAGAGCTACACAAGCACAATTCCGCATTCTAGTTAGCATCTGATTAGCATGGCACATTTTATTTCTATTGGAGTTTTTAACGACTTCGTATTAATGATCACCGTGTAAGCATGCCGTGACAAGAGTTAAGTCTAGTACCAACACCTTTCAAGACGATGGCTACCATTACGGTAAGCGAATGAAAATAACTATCTGTAGATACTAGCTCTACCGAGAGTAAACCTATGATTATCCGTTGGCCGCAAGAGGTGTTTAGAACCAGACTTAACCCCGCTAGGCCTATGTCTCAATACATTTCGCACTGTAGGTGAGATGGACATGAACGATGATAATAGGCATGGCACAGGCGAAGAACCCTGGCTCAATATAGGAGATGGTGGTTTGTATATTTCGTTATCGCGTCTTTTTTTGATTTTACGTGTTGACAGTGAAAGCGTGTCGTCACAAGCTCGCACCTTCCACAACCAAACGCCCCACACGCACCTTCCACTTTGACCCTTCCCTCCCCCATGACTCAAGTCTTACTGTTATAATCCTCTCTGTCATCTGCCTTCTCTCTTTCTACTTCTTTGTTCTCGTATCATTCTGTCCTTTTGGCTCAACAGTTTGTCCTGTGCTGCACGCCCTGCATGCCCTGCACGGTCATGTCTGCCCATCAGTTCGAAGCTGCGCTCAAAGAGGTGGACAATGTCTATTCGAACAGCAGGCTGTATCAACTGACTGCCCACACGAAGGCAGCAACCAGTAGCGCTTCTCTCTCTTTAGCGGCCGAGAAGTATGTTCGAGCATTCTCCGACAATACGACCTCGGTCACTAGACGCCGCTGGGTCGGACTTGCTCTACGAAGGATGATTCATTGTGCTCCATCAGTCCTCAACTCTCTCAAAACGAAGCAGAGTAGTCTATCTCGCCTCGGAGAAGTGATACTCGGAGCGACGGAGATGGAGGAGACAAAGATAGTGGCCGGATTGATCATACGAGAGGCTATGACCTGTGGCATCGATTTCCCCATCTTCTGGGCTTCTGAGAAAATACCCAACAATGCGCCTTTCTTCCCCAAGACCTCGGGCCCAAAGTGGATGGCGGAGTTCCAGCAATACCTTGATGAGCTAGTCAAGCTACGCGTCGCAGCATACCATGGCAACCCCGTCGTGTTATATGCCATTTCCTTATACGCATCCGATGATTTCAAATGGAGAGACTCGGACACGGGCGTCGTGACAGTTCTCATTCAGGGTAGATCATTCACGCTCATCACCCCAGAGTCGCCAGGTCGAGATCCCACCTGGGTAGATATTCCTCTCCAAAACATTCGCGACTTTCGACGCAAAAAGTCGGCTCTGCACGATTCTCAGTCGAGAGACACTGAATATGAACCTTGGGACCTTGTGCTAGCATTAGAATCGGCTACGTCGACGTATTATGTCAACACAACCGAGCATACTGGGGAAACATTCACGATCCTTTTCACGAACCGCCAAGACACACTTGACTGTGAAAGTTGCCTTCGAGAAGTCATGGCACTATGTACGCATGAATCCACAACCTCAAAACCTAAAATGTGCAGTACTCAGGTTCTCGATATTAGTCGCTCCGACGAGGACGCTGAACGAAAGAGCTCTCCAGAGAAACAACTAATCGATAGCCACTCATCGAATCCGGCGATAGATAAACACAGAAAGATCAAGGTAGAACCAGGTGTTTCCGCAGGCCAAGCAATGTCTCGTAAGGCGGAGTCGATAGTAGACATAGTCGAAATATCAAGTCACCGCGATAGCGATTCTGACGCAGATTATACGCCAGAGCCGGATGCAAATATGGATATTGCTAAGTCTTGTAAAGCCTCCAGTCCTGTATCGTCCTTCCCAGCTCTTGAATCCGCGGTCAATGAAGCTGATCAGCAGAAGGGTAACCAACACGATCATTCCGGGCTCGATGACTCAACTCGAAATCAACAATCGAGATATACTCAACGAAATTCGGCTCCTGGGACACTTTCCCCTACTCAGAAAGCAGCCCAGATAAGCAAGCCCAGCGGAGTCCAGGTAGACTCAGCTCGCAGAGCACTGCCATCGATTAGGAAACCGAATCGAACGAGCAACGCGAATGGATCCGATAAAATTATAGCTCCAGATGAATTTGAATTTCCGGAGGAATCTCCACAAGTGAAACGACCTTTAGCAGAGTCAAAGAAACAGCTACCATATACGAAGTTAAACTCAGCTGCCGCTGCGCCTCGCATCACCCATAAATCTGCTGCTACAGCGAAACCAATAGGCCCGAAGCCGAAGCCAAAGCTGTCGCAAAATCTGGAAGTAGACAATGCTGAGGAGGATGAAGACCCAATCAGTTTCTGGGATCCAAACCTTTCGGTAAAATTGAAAAACCGTAGCGAAATCGAACGGACTACAGAATCAATAGCATCGACAGTAAACAGAACAGAGCGACTAGAACAATCGAAAGTTGGCTCAAGACCACCAGGGCTACCAAAAGTATTAAAGAACGCAGAGCAGAAATTTGAATCGGAAGCGGCCGCTGTCAATGGAGACGTTTTTACCATACCCTTGGACAAGGAACAGAAGAGAAAGCCACGGACTAAGCGCGTGGCGGCTAAAACAGTAAATTATAATGAAGACGAGGGGTCACAATACGGTAGCTCTGAATCAGAGTACATGGAAACCACGAAGAAAGAAAAGAAGAGCCGTGTGTCCTCCAAACAGGTCAAACAACAGAGGGTGGGTAGGCCAAATAAAATCGAAAAATCGTCAGGTGCAAAAAGCAAACTAAGGAGTAGGAAAGCTCTTGAATCCAAGGCCTTGATTCGAACTATCTCTCCAGTGAGACATCCTGTTGTATCCAGACTCTCCAGAGCTCAGCGATCTATTCAGACCATCTCTAAGACTCTGGACTCGGATGTTGGCCGAGCAAGCACTCAAGAAGCATATGACGCAGAGAGGACTCTCAAAGCAACTCCGTCGGAGAAGATGAGTGTCATGGAGCATCATGCGCTGACGAATACAGTACCATCATCACAGCATGGGCTGAATGCCGCCGTAGAGGCTGGGCATCACGGATTTGACCTTGTCCATGAGGACGACCTAGATGTCCAATTGCCTCAACATCCTTCAAGTCCACCAGTTCCCGCAATTTTAGAGACAAAACCAACGTTCCGGCGCCAGAATCGTGATCAAAATGCTGTTGCACATTGTACTCCTATAAGCCAAGCGATTGAAATTGCGCCACAGAAGCCGAAGTCCCTATCTCAACGGAAGCGGGCAGCGGAATCCTCATCTCCATCAACGCCGGAGCTAAAGCGGGTCAAACGATTGCTACCAACCAACCATTCTCAACCTCACGTCATTGATACCTCTTCTGAAGCATCGTGGTTAAGCACCAACCACGTCCGCATTATGGAAGAACCAAGCAGTCCCTGCGATGATGCCAGGCGCGCACGGCATACGCGTCATTCTACCAGTCACCGTGTATCCGGCTTGACACACAATTATTTAACCCCCAAACTTAACCAAGGGGACATATCTCATGGGACAACAACGTGTTTAGGGAACAAAGACCCTCAAACGCAGTCTCCGAAGGAACTAGTTAGAGGACAGAAAACAGGGCCTCAACTTCTCAATAGGAGCCTATCTTGGGGCTCATCAAACGCGGAGTTGCTTTCCAGCAACAGCAAGCCTATTCCAGCTTCTCCGCATGCAGATTCTACGGCAATATCAGGCCATAGAGATATCATTCAAGTGCAGCTGGAAAAAGACATTGGAGAGTACGAAACGGCGAAAAGTGATCCTTTCAATCGACGCCGACAAATAAAAGCTCCAGCAACGGCATTTACCCGACGCTTGACCGAAGACTCGAATTTTTATGATGATCTGGAGATTGTAGCAAATTTTTTGCCGGCCAAAGCATCAGAAAAGGCTAATGAACAGGGATCTATAAGAGTCTTCCGTGTAGAAGACCGCGGTTGCAGTGCTTCGGATGCTACTATGGTTCCAGCTCAGACTTGTCATTTGGAGACTCGAGGCCCCGTCAAAGCCGGCAAAAGCAATAAGCCTCGCCAGGCACTATACCCAGAGCCTTTAGAGCCACGGCAACGTTCGAAGCTCCCTATGAAGACAATATTCAACCAGGGTGAATCCCTTTTTCATGCGCCACAACGGCCCGCAGAAGAGAGAATTCACCGAGGATTCCACAACAATTTGAAGAACGACATCGATATGGAAGGCGACGAAACCCTGGTTACTAATGAGGAAGCACCTCCCAAAAATCCGAAACCTCCGCCCGTCAACCATCCTCCATCTTCCCCAGGAAGTGACCCATCGAGCAGCCATAGCTCTACCTCTGCCAAATCGGAGTCAGATATTGAACCAGATTCCTCGATACCAACCGATGAAGCGGAGGATATGGAATGGGAGCAAAGCCTCCAGCCACACCAACGAGCCATTCATGACCAGCTTATTCGCGTATCAAAACGTGTGGTGCGCCACGTTGTCGATAAAGAAACGGCGCTTAAGGATATCATTGATATGTATGAGACGGATGGCCTGCATATGATTAACGAGCTTGCGGATCGCCATAGCGCAGAGTCAAAGGCCACATTTCGGGACATTGATAAAAAGAAAGTTAAGATGAAGACCGAGTTTGACAAATTGGCGAGGCGGCTGAGCAAGCAGCGAAAGCGATTCAGTAGTCAGGCTCAGTCAAGTGAGCAGGGGGTGAAGAAGAGCAATGAGGCTATCACGGCCTAGACGGATGCCATTTCGACGTTTTAGCTCCCAGGGTGCTGAGTGAGACGGGTGGATTGTGGCCGCGCTTGCCGCATCCCTTCACATCTTTCGCCAGACAATCGAGTTACCGAATTTGTATTTTATGATGTTTTCCGTTCGATGTTTTATGATAGTTATGCTTTCGACCTCCACGAACAGTGAAAGATCATGAAGGACAATACGATGTGTATGATACTGGGAATATGAACTTCACGAGCATTGTAAGATAGGGAGTTAGGGTATTTTCATGTACACGGTGGGGCGATAGGATGACCTAGGCATAACATACGGAATGCATGGGCTATTGCAAATAGGATGGAAAAAGAGGTCTTACGCAAAACAGGGAAAAAGAGATATCATATTGGCGTGCGTCATTCGAGGCGGAACACTTATCAGTACACTGCTATGCGAAGTATACTTGGGAGACTCTTTATTACTCATCATTGCAGCACGACCATAGCCTAAATGAAATATTGTCCTCATACCATTCGTTCAACTATCCTTGATTAGTTTGCTCAAGCTAACTTGTGTAATCTCGCTCCCTCTGCTCCCCTTCATGCTAATAATAAGTCAATCAATGCTCGCTGAAAGTACATATATAAATAACAGAACCGTAACAACCGCATAAAACGACGTGACCGCATAAACACATAAAACCATTGTCATCTCTCAGAAACAGGTCGTCCGAGAACCGAGACTCCTACTCCTGGCCATGATCGCTAAGCTTGAGAATGAGATGAAAGAAGGGAATGGAAATGAAGGGATTTAGTACATGCAAAGTGTGAGGAGAAGTTACGCATGGCACTGATGGGATGATTAAAGATTGTAGGGTGCGGTGGAAAGGGTAAGCTGCGGGTGGAAGAAAGAAGGCGAATGGTGTTCGTTGCTTTTGAGGGGAAATAAGATATTGGTGTGCCGTGGTATAGATATGGTAGACCTGGGATGCCACTCTGGCCTCATTGTCTGCCATGAAGCGATGCCAGCGGAAGGAAATGTTGCGAATATACGCAAAATAGCTATATACTCTTTAGGTTCTCGTTCTCCTCTCCTATACGTGGCGGCGACTTTGATTTCGACGATGAATTGCGGAACGGCGATATACTTCTCCTACACATCCAAATCGATTAGTGCTGCATTCCTTGAAAGGGTAAATAGCATATGACGCACGATCTCCGCCTCTCGCCCTCCTTCCTGAATCCGTCGATAATCTTCATCATCATTTTGCGGCCCTCTTGCGCGTTGACGTGCTGCTCCTTCATGCTCATGCTGATCTTCTTGCTCGCGTCGGCGCGTAGGAGTCGCTTCAGGAGTAAGTGTCGCATCAATAGGCACACGAAGATTCCGCAATCACTCCCATTCTCTTGCTGCGGCGCGTCATCTATGTGGATGAAGCGGAACTTCTTGCCTAAGAGTATCTCCAGCTTGGCGCTCGTGTTCCGGGCTTCGATGTCGTTAGATGGTGATAGGGAGTCATAGTGGAAGGACACGCCGTCGATGATACTGACGAGGAGAAGGGACCAGTGCGATCCACCTTCTGCCTGCGATACGTCACGGTTGTCGTTTATGGGGAGGAAGATGTGTGTTGTGAAGGAGAAGTTTGGAAGCACTTCTTTGAGAGTGAGCGGGTCCGGGGTGTTCATGAGCATGAAGGACATGGATGGGCGAAGCAGGACGATCTGCGCTTTGGGGAATTGGGAGAGCTCTTCGCGTTCGAGGTATCTAGGGAAAGACATCATTAGTGGGGGCGGGGCTGGGATAGAAGGCGAGGTGTACTCTTCCCAGAATGCGATAGCCTGATGTGCGGGTTAGTATTGTGGGAGAGAGGAGGGTGGACAGCCGCGCACATTGTCAGTTAACCAGTCATACTTGATGCTATCGACATCCAGTTTCGTCACTACAAGGCCATTAGCGCCCATTCCCTTCGCTCGCATGTAAATCGAGTCTCGTGGCGGAAACGCGGGTCCAGCGTACTCACACCGTATATCGTGATCTGCGATCCTATCAGCCTCGATCCCCTCGCCACATCGTCGGAGCAGAAAACTCACAGCTCAAATACGCGTCATCCGGACTCAGACTATCGCCAAAATGCCTCCTCACTCTATCCCCCAAATGTGAGAATCCGGACGGCATCTTGTAAGCCAACCGCTCAACAATCCTCTGCTCAAATTGCGACGGTGGCGGCGGAACGGTAGTTGTCGGTCGTACGTTCTTTGAGGCGAAAAGGAGGGGACTAAGGGGATGATGGAAAAACAGACCTTGAGCAATCTGTATTTCTTGGGATGTAGATGCCTGGCCGTTGCGCGCCACATATGTTCTCGAGTCCCGAGCGGGCGAGGGGCAGGGATGACGCAGGCGGGCGTGGGAAGGCCGACAATGTGCCGGAATTGGCTGATTGGTCAATTGCACTTGGCGCTTCGACTTCGGTTGTTCGGGGACGTTGGATGAATATAATATTTTATAATAGGGAAGGCAGTGTTTTATGTGGTTTTGTACTTGTAACATCGGGGAGTGATTGAATCGTTAGTATTAGTGAGACGCATAGATCATTCACGAAACCGCAGTGTCGAACCGTCATTTCGTTCGTTGTAGACTACATATGAATTTTGCTTCCATTGCAGAAGTGGAGAGAAAAATTGGATATCTATAGCAATTCCCAGAAGATCAAGAATAGTACCTCATCATAAGCCGAAGCCGTGATTTGTAGGAGGAGCGCCAGCATCGCCATGCCCGATCCCCATTGCCGATTGATCCGTTCATGAAAAGCCCACGTAAGTCTGTTGTGTAAACTGGTCGCCAACCTGTGCCATAGACTCCTCAGTTATACCTGAACTATCATTCAAGAACCAACTCCAGTCCTGGTCGATATCCATGGGTACATTCTGCCATGAGAAGTTGTTTGTTGGAAGTGGGAAATTATTCATCGAGTCATCATTGACCTGCGCACCGAGTGTGCTGCCATCAGAGTTGGTTGTATTATTGTTCCAATTGTAGAAACCGTCGTACGAGACGAACGGGTCACTATTGAAGTTAAATGGCTCCTGGGTAATCGCACTGCTCAAGCTCCGGTCGAACATATTGGGCCCACTATTATCCGACGACGGGGTGAACTGGGCTGGTGATTGAAGAGGAGGAAGCTGCACAGGATCCTTTTGCGGTAACCGTGGTGGTGTCGCACCCTTGCCGCCCTTCCGGATTGAGATGGTTCCGAAGTAAGGAATGACGAAGTCGGTCATGTTCTCGCAGTCTTCGGGTGGGCATCCACTCTTCCCAAAATCGACTTTGAGCTTCTTAATCATCTTTTCCAACACATTGGCGCTTTGAAGAGCCACTTTTCCGCCCCTCTCACCTGACGCCCGACGGAAGATATCAATGCTGATTTCAATGAGCCTAATGTCACTCTCGTGATCCTTGGGAGACACAGCTCCGTTTGTAGCCCCATAGTTGAAGAGACCGAGCATAATGAGCACCGCCGAGGTGAAGCCAATGAAGTCTACCGCCTTGCACTCATAGAGGGGCTGCACTTCGCCGGTTCTGAGTGCTTGGTACAGCTGTAACACTTGTCGAGACCCGTTGAGGCACGCAGTTCGACTGTATGAAAAGCGATTGTTGGATTCTGACTTGAGCATGAAAGGGAGATGAAGGTAGACACGGATCTGGTGGTACACCATCTGGGCCATTAATCGTTCGCGAAGGTCTGCGGCATTCTTCTCTATATCCGCCAACAGGGGCGAGTATTCAAGCCAGTTAGGATCCAATTGCTTGTAAAGGTCCTCGAGCTCCTGATCCAGTTGGAGGGCCCAGGCAAAAGACTGTTCTGCAATACCTTGGTTTCGGTCAATAACTTTGCCAGCCAAGATGGATACCCTATTCATAAAGATAAGTGGTGCAATGTACTCGCTGGACTGTTCTGGTAGAGTCAGGTCGCAGTGCGAATCGTTAACCCCATACGGTAGACCTAGAAGCAATGACATGAATCGGTCAGAATGGTACAATGACCACCAGATGCTTTCATGTGGTGCTGATGATGTTCGTTTACGATGTAGACCCTGCAGAATGATAAGAAACCAGCAAACACGCGCGCTACGGCGTGATACCTACCATAAGCTGTGCATACATTAAGCCCTTCCGCTGCGAGATCCATGCACGACGGGGTTGGCCAACATCAGCATACCACTTTGCTTTCAAGATCATACATTCCATGCCTTCCAATGTAGCGGCATATTCATCATCAGCGAGCACCCAGCGGTCGACAGCATCGATGCATTTGTCGACAATATCTTCGTCTGAGCAGATGCCGACGGCGAGAATAATAGTTCCAATAGCACCAATATTGCTTTCGGATATCGCTTTGGAAGCGAATTGGGCGAGAGTTAGATCACCAGCTGTCCCGCTGCACTTTCGTCTCCATGTCGCCCACCACTCGTGGTTGCTGTTTAGAATTTTGTTAAGCTTTTCAGCCGGCGGTAGCATTGCAAGTAGTCCATGCTTCGCTCGCTCTCGTTTGGCTCGGAAACCAGCCGAGTTCTCGTCCATCATATCATCAATGTTCTGAGCTGTGACTGTGAATCGCTCTGCAGGTGGTGCATTTGGTGCTGGAGTAGAGTCCTTGCGATCCCCCATGCGGGCTTTTATTCGCTCCTCAGCATCATTGAGCTACTTGTATTAGTATATAGTAGGTATTCACAAAGACAAAAATCTTACAGCATCTTCGAAGACCGACAAGATAGGGACATGATGTCCACGCTCAGATGGCGCACGCTGATTTGTGAGAAGAATGGACTGCGATCCTTCGGAAGACAATGGAGTAGGAGGAAAAGTGTCACGAGTGATAAGGTTCGGTGTCTTTGATGAACTTGTATCAGCAACGCTCTTCTCTGACTTGTCCTCAAGTAGTTGGTCGACAAGCGCCTCTAGACGAGATACTCGTTCGCGCAAGTTCTTTCGGTGGTCGACAATGACGTCCGGATTGGCATGCTCCTGATCGATGCACCTCGACCCACGTGCGAAGCATTCCGAACAGACATCAGGGCTGTCTAGCGGGAATATGCATCTAATTTTTCGGCGACGACCTGAAGAGAATTAGAAAATATTTAAAGGGTTGCCTAATAATTGACATCACGGTTCGGTTAAGGAAAGATGGAAGGAGGATTTTCGAAGGCAAGCAAACGTGACATGAACGAATATTGAGGACAATAAGAGCAACGAAAGATACTTGGACAAAGTAATTGCAAAAGGGTCTAACGTACACTCGAAGCAACTATGCGTCCCCTTCCGCATCTTCTTGCGGACCGCAAGGTCCGTGGTCTCCTTCGGCATCTCGTAATGTACGTGGTGGGTACTTCGAGTTCGTCCGAGAGGATCGGTAGAACGACTTCAGTCAGAAACCACGTTGAGGGTCAGAAATCGAATATAATCAAACTAGACCCCTCCACAGCCACGCAAATAGTCGGAGGTAATAGGAAATAAGGCGTCACAAGAGGACAAAGGATGCCTTGGACACGGGGATGCGAGCGAGTTGTATGGACTTAGCTCTCGTCCGTCGGTTTTCGGCCGGATGACTAAAGCGAGGCTTAGAGCATTTTTGTGCTGATTCAGAGACGCTGCCAAGAAGTCAATGGTGCGACATTGTGCTCGTGCTGACATTTTGTTCCATGGCACGATATTTCTATGGAAGCTATTATCGTAGGCGGCAGATGGTTGCGTATTAAATCGTGCCTTTTTAGGGCTGCCTTGCGAGACAGGCATGTAGCATCCAATCACATGAGGCCATTAACGAGGGATTTGAGCAGGGAGTGGTCGCATTCGGAGCTTCGGAGTCCCGACGTCCGGCGATACTGCTCATATAAGGCCTCAGACGCCCGCGTGCATGCAAAAAGGGCCGTATCGAGGGCCTAGGGCAATGATGTGTCGCCAGGGACTAGATAATGGCGCCCAAGGCCTTTCTTTGGAACATGCCGACGAGTGCGAGATACATGATAGTGGGGTTTGACCGGAGCTCGCTATTATTGATAGCGGGCTATTCGTACTTGTTCCGCGAGTCCCGCAAAAAGTAGGTAGTCTTAAACTCTACACGTCGCACAGGGCTTCGACGAGAATTCCTTCCAATACTTCCAAGATCCAAACGCCCATTGCTGATTCTCAGGAAATATATGACTCCATCAGCAAAGCTCCAATTTGTTATCAACTTCCCTTTCTAGTGCAATCTTTGATACGTCATTCAAAATGGCTGCGCAAGAGCGGCTTCATCAGCATCAAGCTTTCCCGCCCAGCCCCCCGCCCTCACCACCGCGCCGCCGTCACAAGAAGGCCCAAGACCGATTTCTAGAGCTTGAGAACACCCTAACCGCCTCCCCCTCCCCGACATCATCCCTAGAAAATGAGGAAGATGAAAACCAAACGTACCTCGAAAAGGTACGTACCACCATTACTTCCCTTTGAAGCACGTGGGTGAACACCCACACTTACACCCATACCTACAATGGAAACCCCCGTCAAAACTCACACAAATGCAGATCATCCTCACCCCTATCTTAATGATATCCTTCCTCCTCTCCCTCTTCCTCATAAACCGCTCCGACCGCGCCCGCCGCACAAACTCTCACCCAACCTCACAAAAATCTTCCCTCCTCTCCTACTTCTTCCCCTCCACCTACCTAGACCCAGAACCCTACCAAGACCCCACCTCCACAACCTGGACGCTCGAGAAGCCCTCGGCGCCGCATCCCTCACTTTCCAACGCGCAACATGGTGCTCAATTAGGAAGAGAAAGCCGGACCCAGAGTTGGCATCTGCACAAAAAGATCCGGAAAGTCGCGCGGCTGGAGATCAGCGACGCGTTTGAGATGCGCGGGCGTGTCATCGCGGCTATGATCGCGGTCATGCTAGTCCTAGTCCTGTCGGCGTGTATGGGGTTGAGGTGGGTGGTTAGGAAGGTGGTGGGGTAGCAATGAGGCTAGCAAAGCGGTTTGTTTAGGTGTGGTGCGAGGGCTATCATGCGGGTGTGCGGTATGGTATGTATGTGCCATGGTACAAGGGTGGGGCGAGGGTCTGGTTAGGCCACGGGGAACTTCGCGGTCATGGGGTTGCTAGTTTAGGAAAGAGATAAGGGACATTTGGGATGAATAATCTATCACCATTGCGCGGGCGCTGAGGGTTAGGCTTTAGATGGGTTACGTCGATCGACTAGCGACACACTATGGTCACGACTTTTTTAGTGCATTTAAAAAGGCTAGTTCTGGAATGATCGCACTGACATTTCGATTTATCTTCAATTTGTTAGCCGCGGAGTTGGGAGTTGTATGTATCACGAAAGTATACGACAAAGTGCAACGAAGCCACGACCGTCTAGGGTATAGTAAGGGAAACAATGAATCAATATATTCACACTGAAAATAATGAAAAACCGTATACATCAATAGAAAGGAAACGTCGAGGGATGGGAAGGGGTCCAGCCCAGGAGCATTAGGGTAATGGCCGAACGGCCTTGTCAAATCGCAAAAACGCTAAATGCAAAGTGCAGATGCAATCTAAGAAAGCGCACCTAATGAGATACGACAAAGGAAATTCCGGTAATAGGTAGTGGATGAATGAATGATGAAGGTATCGTGCGGCCGTTACAATGACGATAATGATGCTTGGTTAACGATGCAAGAAGTCAAATGAAAATGAAATGCTCATCTCAACACCTTCCCACCCGAGAAGAAGTTGACGAAAATGTCGGGTATCAATCTAAGGAGAACCAACCACCTCCTATGATCTACGACCAAATCCTCCAACCCATTAATGCTACTCTCCGCCGACGCGCTGAAGCGTTTTCAGCTTGCGAAAATCACGATAACTCCATTCTGATGAAGATATCCAAGTCGAGATCTCCTAGATCTAGTCATGCATCCTCCGGAGCAAAGAATAGAACTATCTCTCCGCGGTCATTCTTCCTCAACCTTAGGCTCTTCCAAAGCTCCTTCTCCTCATCAGCTCTACCTAGATCGCGGTCCAAGCGACCGTATCGCTCACGGTGATACCGCTTTAGAGCTTTGTTGACGCTCATGCCGCGTTCAGACTCTGGACCTTTAGTAACAAACGACATGAACAGCTCCGCACGATCCTCGACTCCTGACTTGGTAGGCGCGCGTGTGAGCTCTCCATTAGGACGCACAATTAGCGCACCGTTTCTATTGGCGTCCGGGCCTGGAGAACGAAAATCGGAGTGGTGATATTCAATTGCCTTGACTGTCTTTCGTTCCCGGGCTGGGGACGGGGACGAAGAGTATTGTCGACGGCGACGTCGATCAATCTCACGATGCCTGCGGCTTGCACGAGCAGAGTCATCTCGTCTTTTGATCTTGGCTTTGGTCTTGTTTGCGGCACTGCTGACTTTGCGCTCCTTCCTCTCTCGCTCACGACCTCTTTCCTTCTCTTTCCTTTCTTCTTTCTCACGCTCTATTTCTTCTTTTGCTTCCGCCCTTCGCTCCTTCTCTTGCTGCATCTCCCACTCCCTTTGTGCTCGCATTAAAGCCTTAGATGTCCCTTGCTTAGCCCTCTTCATTGGACTGAGCGGCGACGCCTCGACATAATCTCCAGAGTAGTCCGGGCTAGGGGGGAACTCCCCTGGGCGTGCCAACAGTCGGTTGAGTCCACCAGTTAGGCCAGAATGTAGGAGCGGTGGGGCATCTGCCATGATTAGATCCCTCTCTTGCTGGGTACGGATAAGTGACATATCCAGTTCTGCGGGGGAGTTGCGCTTGCGCTTCCGGTCAGTCTTTTTGGTAGTAGTCTCAATGTCCTTATCACGAGACTTGGTCCGTATGTGCTTCGACTTGGGGGCCGGCGTGGTATAGGCGGGGTCGTTGACGGCGGGTGCTACTTCGCGAACGTTGTATGTGGAGTCGTAGCGCTCGTTAGAGGGGCGAACGGGCTCATCGCCGTAGGAGTATCCACGCTTAGAAAAATGAGAGTTCGGTTCGTCATCTGGTACCTGGAACTTCATGACATCTGAGGCTGAGACCTTGGGCTGTTCCCGTTCTTCATACGCAGGTGGCAGACTATCCTCGATCATGCGCGACTCGTCCATGGGCATTTGCACTCTCGAAGCATTTGGAGTCTCAGCGGTGTCTAAGAAGTCGAAAACATTGACGGATGGTAGCGCAGCAGGCTCCTCGTATCCTAAGGAATTGGACGCTGGAGGCGGGGTGGGAGCTCGTGGCGGGGCATCGACAATTGCGACGGCACCGGTGTCTGCGTCGGACGCATCTTCGACATACGCCTTGCGCGGGACCAGTGCTTGTGAGTCGTCCTGTTGTTGGCTATCTTTCTTCTGGTGCTGTTGTTTGGGCTTCTTCTCCTTGTACAGCTTGCCCTGGTACTTCTGATCCTCGGTGATGCAGCTCTGTGGGGCATTGGTTAGCGTCGACGACGAGGTAACGAATCGCAAAATTTTCCGCAACGCGCGCAAGGCGAATTTTGGAGAACAATATCGCGAAAATAATTCTGGTGTTGAATATTTGGCAATCGTAACAAGTGGCAGCGACGCTGCACTGCCACGCATGGGGGAGCCAGCATACCGTATGACTCTTATAGCTGTTGCCCTCAAAGTGCACCATGCAATCGAGGCATGTAAAGGATGCGCCATAGCATTGGCCGCGGTGGCCGTCAAGTTTCTTCTTGGTGAGGACGTCCCCACAGTTCTGTTCGTAGCAGTTCGCAGTAAGCTTCCATTATTCGAGCTCCAGGGGCAGTGGGGTTCAATGCGCGGGCAGCTGAGGCGCGGGACATCATCATCGACGGGGGCATGATAAACAACATACCTCGCAGGAAAACGAGACCATGGCGGACAGCGGGGGATTGGATATGCAAAGTAGCGGTGTACAGCTGGCGGGGCGTCAATGGAAGATGAAGGAGAGTCGGTGAGGTTCAGAAGCAGGAACAGGGACAGCGCCGGGACAGTATCGATTGCGGCGGGTCCTTGGGGTTTCAAGATGTGTTGGAGCGCTCATCAAACACGGCCGCCATGATTTTGCGCACGCGCCCGATGCGGTTTAGCGGGCGGCTGGCCCTGACCGCGGGACCCCTGTTTGACACTGCCGCTGCGCGTCCATGCATCACCAAAAATAATCACGCGACGAACCGCCAGCTGCCCTCCAATGATCAATCGCGCCGTGTGGAGTCAGCCCTGGCACGCCGGACAGCCACACGACCGCGCGATAAGGAGCTGGCGGGGGAACTCGAGGTCACAACCAGCACTCCACGATGTCCATGTCTTTGCGGACGGACAGCTACTGTACAGTACACTCCACGCGTTGCGGATTGCGAGACGCGCCGACAGCTCGCCATCTGGGAAAAATGCACATTGTCGCAGATTGACTATCACCTATTCGTAACATATACCTCTATAGACAGCGGAGCGTGGCCTGGCACTCTCCTGACAGCGGCGCGTATGGTGGAGCTGAATGGGGATATGTGGGCACTTCTCCTGGCCTAATTCGTACAGCTAATTGACGAAAGCCCTACTACTGATACCTGCACGCGCGCCGCACTCGGGGACTTAGCTACTCTGTTCTGCTTCTTCGTACCGTGCCAGAATCAGAACCCTGGTACATTTTTACCATCTGAAGTGTCCTCTCGCAGTGAGACACCCCGGTTGGCTGGGCTGACCACATGAGCTCCCATTTGCCAGCCGCGTTCGGCACTTGCACGTAGTTTCCGCCATGTCCACCACTTCACGGGTCTCATCCAAGACACATCTCTGTGCAACATGCCGACGACCTGGCCTGCTGCGGGCCCCCGGGAGTCACCGGGACAGGGCACAGCAACCGCTATGTTGGGTCACACCATAGGCCCGGCGATTGCAGATTCACCAAACCTACGTCAGCGGGATTGGAGCTGCCGGAGCGGGAGCAAAGCTGGTGCTCGTCAGGTGTCTCACGCCTCGAATCCTAGTTTCTTGCTCAAAAAGGTCTCAAAAACCAACCTATCTTCCTCTGCCTGTCTAGCCCTTCCCTCTAGATGCATTGCCGGGAACGCCTCCAGCCCAGGGCAGGTCCTATTTCGGGATCCTAACCCTTGCTTTTCTCTTCGTCGTCTTCCGCGCACCCACAATCGTACGCATCCCCGATATCCTCGCAGTTGAACTCCGGCTTGTGCAGCCTCTGATTGACAATGTTGTGGACGTAGCAGCCCCACATGGCTGCCGCTGAGCGTGAATGAACTTGGGGAGGATATTTAACTAGCACCGTTCCGAAGTGTTCTGCGCATTCTCCGCTGCCAACATAGTTAGCCTGTACATGGCTCCAGCTGGTGGCGCACCGCGTACCATGGGTATAATCGCTGGAATAAGTGTACGAATGACCGCAAAGCTTCCTTTTCGTCGTCTGTGGGCTTCTCGGGAAATCGTGCGAACGTCGTATGAAGTAACTTCCATGCTGCGCGACCGAGTTCGGCCCTATTAGAGTAGAATGTGATTAGCTAAATATAATATAATACTTGCTGCTGTCACGGGGGTTGTGGAGGGGGCTGTGGAAGGTGTTTGGTATCACAAGAGGACGCACTTCGCTGTTGCGTTGCCCAGCTTGGGCGCAATGGCATGACCGGTCAATATGGGCGGACTGACATTGGCTCTTGTCAGGCTTTCCTTCTGTTGCTTGATGGGCGACGCATGTGTGCCGTCTAGTGGTTCTCGATGTGCTCCCAAGTAGAGGACAGATAAGAATGCGGCAGCAAGAAGGAAAAGGACGAAGAACCGGCGACTTGCGCCAGTAGGAATCATCTTAGAGACGGGCAAGAAAGCAAAAGAATAGAAATCTGACTGAGGTCAAGTCGTGGGCGTAGTAGTGCTGGGGTGATTAGCATGTGGTGTTTCGTGAAGCTGTCACAAGCAAGAGCTTATTGTGAGATGCGCCAAGCTTATCTCCCCATCCTCTTTATCAAACCACCCCGGGTAAAACTTCCATTAGCTCTCACGACAAGCTGTACTACATGCAGGAACAGCAAACGTGCATCTCGAGTGAATCCAGAGTCTCAAGAGCGGTGTGTATAGGGCTGACGACAGCAGCTTCCATCAATTTGTTATATTCTCCCGGAAGGTTACGGGTACTCGCGGCATCGTTTGTTTTCCCACACCGATATCGCAGTTCGGCCGCTCGGTCACGAGCTGACACAAATATCCACAAGGTCTAAATTTCAAAACGGATACATTTCACAATTTCCCCCCTCTTGTAGTACTAGATACATTTCAACGACAGAGAAAGCGATGGCAGATTTTCCTCCCCCGCCGGTCAACACAATTGGTGCGTTAACTGCTGAAATATTTGTCCAAAGACGTTCTTATTTGAACTTTTTGATTGACAGGCTGGACAGACTGGAGCAACATTGGCTTCAAGATTCGAGAAGGCAAGCAGCATTTCCTTACCATGATTTTGTTTTCAAAATTCAGAATTTTATCTTCAACCCAAAAGCACATATTTTGCCTCTAGAAAGTATACTTTGTTTTGGTGCTTGCTTCCTACCTACATTGTGGGCCAAATCTATAATGTTAAGAGCATGGGATTCATGCGGATGCCAAACGAGCTTTATAAAAATGGCTCAGGGGAGATTATCCAGCGAACGAAAAGATATAAGCATTATTATACAGTCCCTGTGTCTCTTGAACGCGCTCAGATAGATTGCCCAATTCCTCACTCTAACAACCCCCAGTCGCCGGCCACATAGAATCCCACTACTCTACCCAAACCGGACAATGGACCGAACCTATTTTCGTTGAGGATCCATACCTCCGCATCCACGGCATGGCCCCCGGCCTAAATTACGGCCAGCAATGCTACGAAGGCCTCAAAGCCTTCCGCGCCCCAAACAACACAATCAATATCTTCCGCCCTCAGCAGAATGCCGAGCGAATGCAGCACTCCGCCAGCTTCATATCGATCCCAGAGATCCCTTCCGAGCATTTTCTCAAGTGCGTTGGCTTAGCAGTTGGAATGAACGCCGCGTACGTACCGCCCCATAAGACGGGTGCCGCTATGTATGTTAGGCCGCTACTATTTGGGAGCTCTGCACAGTTGGGCTTGAACCCGCCGGAGGAGTATACGTTTGTTGTTTACGTTGTTCCCACGGGCGTGTATCACGGTACGCATCCTGTTGATGCACTAATTCTCGAGCAATTTGATCGCGCGGCGCCGGAGGGCACAGGGTCTGCGAAAGTTGGAGGTAATTATGCGCCAGTGTTGAGGTGGAGCGAGAAGGCGCATAAGGCTGGCTATGGAATTACGTTACACTTGGATAGTAAGACGAGGAGCGTTGTTGATGAGTTTTCGACGTCGGCGTTTATTGGAGTGAAGAAGAATGGGAATAAAATCAAGCTCGTGGCTTCAAATTCGAAGAATGTTATCAAGAGTGTGACAGGGGACTCGGTTCTACGGATTGCGGAGAGCTTTGGGTGGGAGACGGAGAGTCGGGAGGTATGTTCATTCTCTGTGAACTTTCTACAT
Organism: Lojkania enalia; assembly: GCA_010094045.1. NCBI lineage: Eukaryota > Fungi > Ascomycota > Dothideomycetes > Pleosporales > Lojkania > Lojkania enalia. The sequence goes on from ML986604.1 coordinate 169,089, forward strand.
CTCCCGCACCTTCCACGGTTGCCTAGAACTCTCTCATGAAGGATGGAATTCTGATGACTACAGATTCCCTACGATGAGCTCTTTACCTTCGATGAGGTCCTTGCAGCCGGTACCGCCGCGGCGCTCGTCCCCATCAGATCCATCACCCTCGAATCCAAAGGTGACAAAATCGAATACAAGGAGGCATCCCAGGAACCCGGTCCCTGCTGTGTCAAGCTTCTCACGGCCCTCAAGGGGATCCAGTTGGGCAATATTGAAGACAAGTTCGGCTGGCTATACCAAGTCGAGAAGCCAGAGCAATTCGGAAAGCAGGCAAATGGAGAGAAGCCAGATGATAACGTTGATCGCCTTCCTTGATTGAGGGGGTATGGAGAATGGGACTGGCTTGTGAGGATTTTGTTAAGGCGTTTGAGGCAAAAGCTTTATGTCGGCGTTTAGGTTAGCTTTTGCGATTTAGAAAGTAGAAACGAAAGTGCATGTACAGCAATGTCATAAACAGTCGTTAACAAAGGTGGATTGGGATATTTAATTCTTATAGAGCTTTTTGACACATGCAATTCAGCACGTCTCTGGAGTATTCAATTCCCCATCTACAACGTCCACACCACAATCCTTCCATCGACCCCACTCGAGCTAATCTTCCTAACATTGCCTGCGCTCTCTTCAAAGCTGCGAATTGTGTTAATAGTATTTTGATGCACGCTCTTCAGCTTGGTATCATCCGTAACCTTGCCCTTCAAATCCATTTGCCTGAACATATTGAGTGCAGACTCCTCGCGCTGATCCTGCATACCGGGTCGGCCCTTGGACTCGAGAGAGCCTGCAAGCTGCCAACCTTGTTCTGAACCCTGCAGACGGTAGATCTCACAGTTGTAGCCTGCAGCGAGGATCTCATCCTCACTGCTCCATACCAAGCTCATGAATGGTAGAAGTTGTGTGCTAATACTGACAACAGCGCGGGGTGGCTGCTCAGGAGCGCTCGGATAGACAACAGTCAAACTGCTGTCGTGGGCGGCGAAAGCGAGCGCATTTCCGCTTGGGGAGAATGCAACACTGTGGATCCAGCCAGCTGTATTATTCAAGAACTCGCCGCATACGGTATTGAATGGGAGACGCTCTCCCCATGCCGAGGGCTCCGGCCGGGCATCTACACCCTTAATAAAGCTAGAGAAGACACGAGCATGACCGTCGGTGGAACCTGCCGCGAGGAGAACAGAGTTCGGGTGCCATGCAACGGTAGTAATAGTGCTGCGGATCGGCTTCTTAATGTGCTTCGAGACCCACCAGTTGTCTTCCTCCTCGAAGTAGCAAACAGGGATGAGGCGGGCGCCAGAGCCAACAGCGAACTTAGTCTCAGAGGGCGCCCAACGGACACATGTAGCAGCGCGGTTGATACGGAGAAGGACAAGAGTGGGCTTCCATCCCTGGGGAGAGGGTTCCCAGACGTATGCATTGCGGTCCGTGATTTGTTAGCCGCCTGATGCGTGGGATGAATAGGCAATGAAGCCAACCTTGAGAACAAGTGACAATCTTGCCAGTGTTCGGCGCAATGTCAACTCCAGTAACAGTCTTGTCATGTCCTGTCAATTCATCCTTCAACTGAAATTTCCCGCCCTGTCTCTGGTACAGGTCGACATTGTTCTCGCGGGCAACAGCAAGCGTCTGACGGTCGGCGGAGAAGGAATGATCCGCAATGGGATGGTGGAAGAGGTGGTGGACATCTGGAGGGGCCATGGCGACAGTGATATTTTTGCGCAATAGGAGGAGCTCTCTACTATTGCAGTACTTTTAGTTGGGAGAGAGTTGTTGGATTCTACGGGTGGAGTTGTGAGGGGCGGTGATATCGGCGTCGGAAATCTTGGCATCCACCGGCGAATTTCGTGCTTCCCATTAAGCAGCTTCACTATTGCCCTTCCAGTCTGCACTCTGCACCCCATCCCACATCTACGCCGGTGAGAAGCGCTTGACTGTTAGAGGAGCATTGCTAGCTCTACACGGACTCTCTTACCCACGGTCCCAATCAGACCCAGGCTAGCACCTGGGTCCTTCAACTCTGTTCCAAGGGCTGTTCCACCACTACACGCGGGTTGATATTCACGAATTCAAACATGGCGCTCGCTACGAGGGGTCCCCCTCCCACAGCGCCAAAGGCGATACCGCCTAATCAGACGTAAGACCCCATATCCTTCGCTCAGCGCCCGTTACCCATCATCGCAGTCTCTACGTTCACAACCTACCTGACGCGCCCCGCAACCGAGACCTAAAACGCAGCCTCTATATGCTCTTCGCAACCTATGGAGTCGTTCTCGACGTTATTACCATAAAGAATAAGAAGATGCGAGGTCAGGCGCACGTCGTTTTCCGAGACATTGATTCCAGCACGCAGGCAATGCGCGCACTCCAAGGCTTCAATTTCTTCGGAAAGGATATGGTAGGCTATCTCTTCCACGTTGGTATTTCTTGACTAATTCACGTGCAGAAAATTGAATACGCAAAGAGCAAGTCACATACCTTCGCAAAACTCGAAGGCACGTACTTTAAGCAACCAGATCGGTCTATGCAGGCGGAACAAACCGCGCCAACCACCGCGCAACAGGCAGTGTTTGGAATAGGCGCAGCGCCGACAAAGGCCAAGCCAATTCAGCCCCAGACACAGGAAGAGGGGGCCAAGGGCGTCAAGAGAGGAAGGGAGGAAGAGAGCGAGGAGGAAGAGGAAGGAGAAGAAGACGATGCGGCTATGGATGTTTCGGATTCTGAATAGTTGATATACCCAAGCGAGATGGATTTTCATGCATTAAAGCATAGTTAGCTTGAGACACACTCGACGGCGTTGTCCTCACAGGGAGACCATAGATCGTCACAATAGGGAGAGATCGGCCCGGCATGGTAAGCAATGACGGGCGAGAAAAATGGGCAAGTAAGTGTGTGAACCTTTCTGCAGTCACTTTCTTACGAAATCTTAGCATACTTATATCTGATCAAATGATATTGTCCCCGTCTGCGTCGGAATATTACCCTGTCGCCCACCCCGAGTACGTGGCATTCTACTACCGCGGCCTTAGGGTTAATAACATAATCTTAATGCTCTTTCAATTCAAATATACCTAAAAGATTCCCTTACTAGTGTAGAGAAAGCAATAACCTTTGTAGTGATTCCACCAGTGCTTAAACCAGAATTCGTTGCTGCTGCTAGCGGCTTTAGACAATCTAGAGGATCTTCTTCCAACGGAGCTCTAGGTGTCGAACAATATATTCTATTCAGTAAGGGGACCAGACCCAACAAACAAAACAAGCACAGGCGCCTGCCTAATGACCATCAGCTCTATGACCTCTTGCTTTTTAAGGACAAATAATTAGTTTTAAGGGTGCGGAATTAGTAACGAGGCTACTAGCTAAAAAGTTAAAAGACATTGTGAACATCGCTACAACTCTAGGTATGCCTTGAAAGAGCATGTTGCTAACATAGTTCAGTGTCCTTGAAGGCGATCGATTGTTGGTCACTGACCTTTCAATATCAATCTTGTCCCAGATGATGAATAGTCGTATAATATCAGAGATATCTACTAGCCTAGAGCGAACCCTAGAATCCTTGGCAACATCCGCTTAGTGTACATGTTGGCTATATGAGTGTAATCAGTTCACCAACTTTGTCATAGCATCGGCCACTTGGCCCGAAGTAAAGTCCCAGTCGGTCACAAAAGCGTCCTAAAGGGTGGCGGACTCATATTCCGGAGTCTCTCACTGCTTTTTCTTTCCCACATTGTATGGCCTCGGCTGTGGACTGACAGCTCATCATTCCGCTTAATCAAAAGAGCAAGCGCGCTCTAGATTCTTGCTTCATGATACTCCTCATCTTGCTCACCAAGTGCAACCCTTTTCCAACACCCTCATCAATCCTTAACGCCTCTTCAAGGTTCCTCCATCTCCTTGGACACTCTCTATATCCGCCTTGGATAGATGGAATCTTGCAAGAACGCTTAACGGTAACTGCAACCTAAAGTCTCATAGCGAGACCCCGGGAATTAGCAACGTTATCCAAGCAACATCCATTGCTTCATTGGATAGTTTACTAAAGAAAAAACCGTAAAAGTCCATGTTAATTCACAATTCTATTCATTTGTCCACCTTCCCTTCAATTTCATACACGTCTTTCAACATTGTGTATACGCATCCACCCCCCACAAATATATTCTTCGCAATTTGTGCCATTTTTATGGATGCCATACACACTTCCAACTCCAACATACACATATATTTATCCCACCACAATCCTTCCTAATCCACCAAAATTTTATCCCTTATTTTCCTGGCAAAGCTACAAATTCATAACTCTACACCAAGATGTGGTTCCGCTCGAAAAAGCCCCGGCACCAAGCCCAATCATTCTTCAATAACCAATCAGCCAAACAGCCAACTAATAAACAGCACCAACCTTCCAAAGCCCACATGCACAAAGTCTTTCAAAACAAACTCTACTACCCCTCTCCATCGGAGAGCCAAGGCTGTGCGCCGGCACGAAGCCCATCGCTCCGTCCCTTCCAATCCCAAAACGCTCACCAGGCATATCACTCTGTATACTCTAGATACATTGCACAAAATGAACGACGGCCTGCTCTAGGTCCTCACGCGCCACACCATAATTCTAATACTAGTACCAATAATAAAAAGCTACCAGCTACCCCTAACAGCTCCTCGCCACCCGGCTTCTTCCACCCTGAGCGCCCCGATCGTCCGAGCCTGCATCTAGACGTCCTAACCTCGTACTCGCGGAGCGAGTTGCGGCGGCCGTCGATAGTGCCCGAGAGCTTCAGCGTCAGGCCGCTGGAGCAAGGGGCGTCGACGCAGCAACAGGGCCGCGCGAATCTAGCGCGGCAGAATGCAGTTGCAGGGAAAGGGAAGAGGGCTGGGTCGGAGGGGTATAAGGCCTATTTTCCGTATCGGGAGAAGTAGAGGAAAAGGAAGAGGGATGAGGATGTGTAGAGGTAGGTATGTATATTAGCTAGGCTGTTGCGGCGTGGGGGGGGGGTATTAGCATGATTAAGGCGGGCTCAAACGTACGGTCTTCGAATGTGTCCACTGGAGAGGATAACGCAATACGTTCCACAAAATTTATTTATTTATATTTGGTTCCGGCATGTGGCCGGCTTGGTGGTGGAAACCTGGGTAGGCAAGTGCTCTGAGGACTGAGCACAGTCAATCCCAGCACCATCCTTCTTCCTCAATATTTTACGCCACTCAACACTGCACATGTATCGCCATCCGTCCATGTTATCACATGCTCTTCCTCGTCCTAGTCTCACAACACGAATTCTCCCCCCCAAACAAAAAAAAAAAAAAAAAAAAACCCAATATGTCATAGAGAAATTCACGCCCCCCTTCCCCCTCCCATTCCTCCCTCTTACCACAGCCAATCACCCCTATAGGCAAACCCCCGGCAACTTCAGCCCCTCCTAGAATTCGAAAAAAAAAAAAAAAAAAAAAAAAAAAACACGTACACGTATTGCTTCAAAAACCTACCACCATCACCAACACCTACTAATCCCAAATACTTAGTTTCTTATATTAAACTACTAACGCGCATATGCACAACCCCATTACTTCCACAGCCACCTCTCCATCCTTCTCTTCTCAACCACATTGATCCCGTTGCATATGATAACCTACCCACCCCAAACAGCCTCAAACATCCGCATCACACTAGCCATATCAAGATCGTCTTAACACAATCTCTCAATTGAGTGTCACGTTACCTCCTCACTTACCGTCAGTATGGCAACAGGGGGCACACATCTCAACCGACACAGCAAAGAAAACCCACTATTATGCATTGTCTTGACTTCCAATCTTCACCCTTCCACATAATACATATCTACTTCCCAAAACTCCGTAGTCCACGATGCAAAGTAATAAAAGTAGCCTGCCAACCGAACCATGCGCCCCGCTGACGTCCAGGAGAAAAAAAAAAAAAAAAAAAAAACCCCCTTCCGAGGAGAAGAAAAGAAAAGAAAACCAAATATGTACACTACAAAATGATAAGGCAAGCAAAAGTGGATATCAAAATCTTATAATGCCGCTCCACCGTGCATCCATCCATCTGAAGAGCCAGGCTAACAAAAGTCCTCGAACGATCTTTAATCGTCGTTTGCAATGACCATAACAAAACAACTTATGCCCTTAACAACACCGGGCAATCGATCAGGACGGTGCGACCGTGGGGGTGCGGCAGTATTTGCTGAAAAATAGAATAGGGTAGTTTTTCTCTCATGGACACGCTGGCTGGTATGCATGCTAGGGTGATAAGCATATACGCACGAACTCCGGCCACCCTGATCTAGGGGCTAGAGGAAAACATATATACGGGTCGCGAAGCGGCGGGGATGGCAGCCGATCTATATATGTACTGGTGATAGAATATCCTCAACGCCTTCAATAGGCTATACTCGAACTCATGACCTGGAACGTGGTGAGCTTGTAAATCCCCGCAACGATAGGAGGAATGAGGGCCAACCAACCTCTCCAGAATGAAAGAAGACAAGGGTCTCTAGTTATTCGGAATCTGCTTGCTCTGGCCATTTCCTGCCCAAACACCGCCGCCGACGGCCCTCGAGATGCCGACGCCCAGCCCGACAGCCGCGGCCACTACAAGCAGAGCAATGATGATCTTAGCCCATAGTCTCTGCTTGCTGTTCAGACTGCGGAACAGATTGCAGCCGCGCGCCCGCCGGTTCATCTTCTTCTTATCCAGAATCGTCTGCCGCGTCGGCCACATGGTGCACTCCTTGAGCCGCCCGTCGACGGACACTTTGGGGTTCTGCGTCGTGGCCGCTGAGAGCGGCGCCCCGGCTTCGAGGTCCTTCTCGTACACGTGCACGTCAAGGTGCGTTTTACTAGGGGTCTGGAGCGTAGACTCGGGGGCCTGGCGCTCGCGCTGGGCGTCCGGGTGCTTGTAGAATGCGGAGAAGGGATTGGATGAATCGAAGCCCATTTCCTTCTCATGGGACCCGGGCAATGCTGCGGACATGTTCGATTCAGTGGAGGGGGGAGACCGCAGGGCGGGCTGCGGCTTTGTATGGTCGACAATGCTAGCACCGAAGGTGACGGGCTCGTTGTTTGCAGCCATAGCGGCGGGAGTCGTGGGGGAGAGACAGTGACTTGGGGAGGGAGCGTTTGTTGTTCAATGGCCAGCAGCGGTCAAGGTGATGACGGGTCCTTGATAGATGAATGGGGGAGCAAACTCCAGAGTCGTGGCGGAAACAGTTCCCAATTGCAGGGCCACAGTTTGCATGAAGCTCGCGGTGACGTCTTGGGGGTGGCCCGTGGTGCAGGGCTCAACGACGAAAGGGGAAGCGGCGACAGGGGCACGGGGAGGGAGAGTGGTGGTGCCAGAAAGAGCGGCACCGTAGCTGGTCGTCCAGCGGCAGCTACAACTGCAATTGTACAACGGCGGGGGGAAGAAGAGAAGTGGTGTGAGGCTCGAGAGCGAGTGATCCAACAAAAGATCGAAAGAACGCGCGAGGGGAAGGCGGGTGAATATGAGGAGCCAGGCGCAGGCTAGGATGGCCAGTGGTGATGGATGAGGAGGTGAGTCTAGCACAATTGGCGGCGGAGCATTGGCCGCTAGCCAGGACCCCAGCTCGATCCGGCCTGCTTCCGCGAAATTGACGGTGCGAGTGGTTTCATTCTTCGGCTACGAAGAGGGCTATACGCACACGGCCCTGAGCTATACGCATCAGAGTGCTCGCCCACCGATCACTCAATCAATCGCCCCCTTCATGTTGATGACTGACATTATGCCCCTGCCGCAGCTCCCGCAGCAATTGTCCGCAGCAATTGTTCGCAGCCAGCCTCCTGAGGCCACTGGGAATCACGCTGCAGACACGCGCGGGCGATAAGCTACCTGCGTCGTCCATCAATAGAGCTTGTGCCTCTCCATGCACGCCAATGCACAAAGTTGGGCGGTTCCTGAACACGAGCGCGGCGCTACCGAAAGCAGCAAAGGCCCGACTCGGTTCTAGATGCGCTCGTCTGCACAAGCCGCCCCAGCGCCTCTCCGAGAGCTTGGCTGTTGAGCCGGTGGCGCCAAAACACCACTTTCAGCGACCACATGAAATCTAGCGCAGGGTCGTATGTATTGGCCCCGCACGTGCCGTTTTCGTCTTCGTGATGTCGACTCCACGCATGGCCACGCGGGGATGACGGCGGCAACCCGCATGTCTGCAATCATAGCGCCCCCCTCGAAGTCTCGTCTCAACAATGATAACGTTGATCGATGTATCTACTACTATTCATCATTAGAGGAGGGCTATATATGTAGCTGTCGAAGTGTCCATATATCCGAGTGGACCAATGCCACACGCAGTGCATCGCTCAAAGATATGCCTGCTCGCAATGCCATCCGTCGTCCGTGCCTCCGAAAGTAGTTCTAGTCGAGGACCACATTTTTCCATCCAGAGAAACGCCGTCCGAATGCCCGTCTTTCAATCTCCACCTCCCGACTCGGAAGTAATGCAAAACAAAACTACCTATTATTGCCGACCCAGTGGCCTCGGGGGAAATGATATTACATCTGCGTTTCATGCGCATCATGTTTCGAAGAAATCGTCTCTCCGAATACCGCTCCTGTCGCACATGCTTCTGAAAATACCACCGGTATCGTAGAGATTCAACGGCGTGTCTAGCTCGGCAATGAGCCCGGCGTCCATGACGCAAATGCGGTCGTATCCGATGATGGTCTTGAGACGGTGCGCGATGCAGAGTAGCGTCTTGCCCTTGAACCCTTCGACGATGGTCTTTTGAATCTTCTGGTCCGTCTCAAAGTCGACCGAAGATGTCGCCTCGTCGCACACGATGATTTGCGAACCGCGGACTAGGGCCCGCGCCAACGCCATCAACTGGCGCTGTCCAAGCGAGAAATTGAGGCCCTCTTCCTCAACCGTCGAGTCTAGATGAATCCGGCCCGATTTGTCCTCCACTGACGCATCGCTCGATACCAAATCCGCTTGACGCAGAGCAGACCACAATTCCAGATCCGAATGTTCGTCGAACGGATCAAGGTTGGATCTGATGGTCCCTTTGAAGAGAGTGGGGTCTTGTGGGATAATGGCGAGTTTGGAGCGGAGATCGTGAAGGCCGATCTTGCTAATGTCGACCCCATCAATGGTAATGGAGCCCCCAGACAGTTCCACAAGCCGGAACAGAGTACCCATGATACTAGATTTGCCGGCGCCTGTCCGCCCAACAACTCCGATGCGCTCGCCCGCGCTAACGTGCATATCAAGGCCCTTAAGGACTAGTGGCAGTCCATCTCGGTAGCGCATCTGAACATTGTCGAATATAATTTCTCCATGCTCCGGCCACGTTGGCCTGACCTGCCCGTAGTGGAGGGGTGCCTCTTCCTCCAACTGCGTACCATAATGATGGATGCGCTCGGTTGCGTTCATGTTGTTCTCGACCTCCGCAAGCTGTCGCACCGTGAATTGGATCATTTGTACAATGGTAAGGATGTAGGAAAGTACCAATCCGGCAATACTAGGATCAACGGAGAATCGAGACGTGACGACGAGGATACCGGTCGAGAAAACAAGTAGTATGCCGACAACATCGAGACGAACGCTGAGCCATCGCTGATTCGCAAAGGTGAGATAATAGGCGCTGTTCATGTCATCGATTGCTGCACGGACGGATCGAGAGAACTGGTCCTGCAACCTATAAGCCCTAATGGTCGGGGTGCCCATGACTGCTTCGCTGAAGCGTGCGAACACAACGCTTCGAAGGACGGCTTCATGACGCTTCACCTCTCTAGCAGATGCCCTGTAATAGGCGGCGGATAAGAGGAATACGATAAGGAGGGGACCGAGGGCGACAGCAAAGTAGTAAAAGTAGACAATGATGAGGATAAACACCGAAATAATCATGGCGAGTGTTAAGAAATACATGCGGATCGCGTCGGTTAGGGTGTTATCCATCACATCGATATCCTTGGAAAAGCGGTTCGTGATTCGTCCGAGGGGCGTTGTATCAAAGAATGACATCGGGGCTCGCAGGACGCGAGTAATGGCTCGATGCAGCATAACCTTGCCAGCTTCGGTTCCGAAAACAGAGACGGCTATCGAGAAAGCAAACATAAAGACTGCCTGAGAAACCCCGAGAGCCGAGTAAACACCGATCTGAGCACGAGTCAATATACGGAACTCATAGCGAAAATTGGGAGGACGAAGTTAGACTCACATATGTGCCTTCAGAATAGCCGAAATTATCAGACGTCCACCAGGAGAGCCACAGGCTAGTTACGATATTTGCTCCTTGGGAAAGAATCAATAGAAGGAGAACAAGCGGCCCAACCCAGAGTCCACCTCCTGCTCTGATGTAGGCAATCCAAACGCTCCAAGACACGCTCTTGACTGCTCGATCCTCTTCTTGCATGAGTCCCGCACTAGGCTTCTTTCCTTTCTTTTTCTTTACTATCTTCTTCTCGCCTTCAATCTCATCCTCGTTTACTCCCGCTTCTTCCTCTTTCTTTTCTTCCTTTGCCGTCATTGTCATCAATTTCTGGAAACCTTCATGTTGGGATATGAGGTTATCAAAGGTATCAATGGCCTGTATACGACCCTCATCGACCCAGATAATTCTATCGCAACGGTTGAGAACGTGAAGCTGGTGCGTTGCCAATATCCTGCACTTGTCCTTCAATAGCCCGCAAATGGCGTTATCCATGATATGACGGCCAACATGCGCATCCACGGCCGAAAGAGGGTCATCCATCAGAACAATGTCGGCATCAAAGTAGATTGCACGGGCAATGTTGAGTCGCTGCTTTTGGCCTCCGGACACTGTAATCCCTCTTTCGCCAATCTCCGTATGATCACCATTTGGTAGCATCTCGAGATCTGGCCGCAGCGCACATGCATCTACAACCTTGTTGTACCAATCCTTCTTGAACTCTTTACCGAAAATAATATTTTCCTTGACAGTTGCATTCTGAATCCATGCGTATTGAGGACAGAAGGCGCGCGAGGCTCCGATCATGATGTCACCATTAGTCTTCCTCATATCTCCGGCTAATGCCGCCAGGAGCGAACTCTTTCCGGATCCAACGCCACCAATAACTGCGACTAATTCTTTGCGACCGATGCTGAGATCCAGACCTTTCAATTCAAAAGGATGCTCTTCCTCTTTCGGGGCCTCCGCAGTATCGGGTCGGCTGGACTCTCCGGAGGCTGGCTCAGGCTGGGCACCGGCTCCCCTGTCTTTTTTCTTCGTGTTGTCTTTTTGCTTCTTCGTCGGGGGACCACCTCTAGGGTCTTTCTTCGGAGCCTTATCTTTATCCTGCGTGGGCGTACGCTCCCAAGTAAAATCGGCATGCTTTAGTACGACGGCATCCTTGGCGTCATAATCCCATTCAACGTCCTCTTGGGCTTCTTCCGCTAGCAAAAACTCTTGGATACGCTTTACCGAAGCATTGGCATCAATGACTTGACCAATAACTAACGGGAGAAAGTTTAAGGGCAGACGTAACGAGTTGAATAGCGCTAGCGAGGAGAAGATTGGGGCCGGGTTAAGGGCATGATTTGATAACGAATAGGTGATGAAGGAAAGCATCGAGGCAAAGACAGGCAAAGACATGCCGATAGCCAAAATTGCGTTCCGAATTCCCAGCAAGAATTGGACGCCATGGATTTCCTTCTTCCTTATACCTTGAATCCGCTTGAGGAAGCTGGTTTCCCATCCAAAATACTTCACAAAGCGAACGGCCTGAAGAATCTCCTGGGTAAGGCTGACACGCTGGTCCGTCAATTTGTTGATAGCCACTCTGCGACGGAACAAAGACCTAACAGCTCGACCGAGTAACGGCATAGTGATCAGGATGAGACCGAGTCCAGAAAGTGCACTGTAGGTAAGATTAATGATTAGAAGAACGATTGTTACCAGGATGGCGATTGGAGAAGTCCAGATCATGTGGAAGAAACCGCTCGCCTGGTCAACACGATAAGTATCAGTTGACATCAGATTGATGATTCTGCCATTGCTCCAGCCCTGTCCGTCTCCTTCAACGCCTTGTGGGCCAGCTGGCTTAGCATTTGCCTTTTGATTTTTCTTCAGTGATTTTTTGTACCATTTCTTCTCCTCTACGCTTCCTGGCTTGATATCTGTTGGAGGAGCTTCCACAATGGCCTTGCCGCCCGCTTTTGCTCGCCCTGATAGTCTCATTGCTTTGTCGAAGATGACGGCGATCAAAACACCTCTTGCCTGGCCACCAACCATCATTCCGCGGTACATGAAATGATTCGTTGCCATGCTTTGGGTAAATTGCATTGCAGTGATCCCAATAACTAAGCCAATGCCTTCTCCGATAGGAGGGCCAGGCCTATTTGTACGATCCGCAATGAATGCCTTTAACGCGAAGTTGATCAGATAACGCAAAACGAAGGGCGCTATGGATTGAATAACGCTGGCCAGAAGTTGACATATGCCACCAATAATAAATTCTACCTTGAAGGTATCGAAAAGCGCTCCGAGGAGTGGTCGTTGACCGCCTTGTTCTCTCCGTCTCTGGAATGATGCTTGAAGTTTCTCGGCAAGGACATCTGCGCTTCTATCCGGATTTACGGTCCAGATGTCGTTTTTTTCGAGCGGACGTTGGTATCCAACGGTCATAATGGGAGCCATCCATTGGAACGTAATCCTGCTGAAGAACCCGGCATGGTACTCTCTGCTGACCTGTCGTGTCTTGGGAACGGGAGGTTGTGCTCGCCACTTCAGCGGGTTCACATTCTTGTACCATTTCTTTTTTTTCTGCACTATGGTTTTCTCGGAAGCATTGTCACTGAATTCGGAGGCCCCACTTGTACCGCTCTGTAGCCTCGAAAGATTGTCTCGCGTGCTGCGCTTTTCAATGTTGGCCTCCAGGTCTTTGTCCGTTCCCGCAGCGGGCTCCGAAACGATTGGCTCATACTCGGTGGGTTTTTGCGCGGCGACTTCCTGGTCATTTAGTCTCCATTCCTTCTCTTTCTCGTCTAACGACGACGATGACATGGTCTAAGAACAGTTAAAGAGGCTGGTTGCGTTTGCGTGTTCAGTGTAAAATATCACGAACCATTGGAGGAGAGCAGATTCAATGGAATTCTGCTCGGTCTGTTTGTTCCGTGCGATCATACGAAACGAGTGTGGGTGGCAAACGATGTGAAGCCGTTCTATCTCGATGCGCATCCCGTGAAGGGCAGGACGAGTTGCGAGCAGTCGAAAACTAGCTCTAGAAACAGGCAGCAGGCAGTCATATACCTCGGAGGGCAAATGGTGAGGTCAAGAGGCGAGCTAGCATCGGCTCCAAAACGGAGATAAAGCTCTCCAATCAGCAAGTCCGTAGTTCGATGCGAAGCCTGGGGTTTCTAATCGTCAAAGAATGGTTTTTCGCCGTCACCCATCCTGTCGCGGACTCGGGGGCTCTTCTGGCCCGATATGCCGAGCACCGCAACAGAGCTCAGCAAACGTGACTGTTTGGGCCCCCGTCGGAATCAACCTTGGAAAAGGCGGTCAATGACTTGGGCACTCTTCTACAATCCGGGTATTCGGTCGTCTGCGCTAACAGACCGGGTCGGTGGTGCTGTAGAGGCTTTTAGACAAGGCGAAAGGTGACGCCGCGCTGAATACAGCCCAGGTACCACTGAAGCATCGCGGCACGAATTGTAGATCGCTTAGATGGTAGCCGCGGCTCGGGAAGCTTGATCTGAAATTGCTTGCTCCAAGTGATCTACGACCAATCCGCCGCTGGGCTCGTCAGTCGGTCGGCTCAATTCCTGGAGCCGCCCTTGGTCGCTCCCGCTGCCGACAATAGACATAGCCCAACGGCAGCTCCCAGCCTCCTTTTTCCATTTGTTCCCTTGTTGCTGCCGCGTCTCCTTTCAGCAACTGCCATGTGCCGCTTTTACCGGCGGCTTGCCGCCTAGGCATTTCTGCAGCATGTTGGTATATCTATCTTCTGTCATCTCAATGTGAGTGAATATGCACAAATCCTCGCCGGTTCAATGCCGGCTGCTAGCTCCACAATCTAGGGACGCTTCTAGCTTCCTATGCACCATTGTCTAGTAGTTTCACCTATTAACATAGAAACTACAGCTAGTATTCCTGAAGCGCATCAATCGATGACGCAGCAAGAGCCGGCATCCCTCCCTGTTGCCCGGAATTGAATTCTCTGCAGCCTCGAGTAATGGCATTGGGCTCGTCGGTCTAGAAGCCTACCCAAGTTCTAGGGAGTGTGGAGAGGGGTCGGCCCCATGATTCCGGGATCGGAGGGTATGCAGGCGGACGCGTTGAGCGCCGAAAGACTGGAGCCTAGAAGGGATATAGCTTCGTGAACTAAAGCGACGTAGACGGACGAGAGCGGAGCGGAGGCAAGGATGCTAGCCCCCTGATGACTGCTTATATACTTCAAAGCATGAGGCCATAGATGCAAAGTCACGTCTAACGGCGCCCGTCACAATAAATATTACAGCAAATGGTTTCGATATGTTGCATTTCGCTCCGTGTACGACTCGTTGTATCATGATTTCCCGGAACACTAAGAGCCAACACAACACGTATGTTTCGTCAGCACTAAATTGAAGTCCTTGACGAACATGATTGATTTTCAGCTACTATAAGTCTATCATGATGCGCGTCCAATGGAGATGCCGTCTCTAAAACATCGAGTATAGACTAACCTCTGCAGATATAAGAGATCTCCCCACGACGCCGCTTTTGATGGGAGTTGACAAAGAAGCGGCGCCATCCTTAAGCTGCTAACTGTATGGACATAAGCCAGTCTAACTCCAGACTAACAACAATAATTTTTATATTTTTATTTTTATTTTTATTTTTTATTTTTGCAAAGAACCGCTACACCGTATCCTATCACTCCCATGTTGTCAAATATTCCTACAAATCTAGAGGGGGAAGGTGAGGTAGGGTGGTACATGCCAGTCTAGTTATCCACTCCAATATGCACGTTTTTCTCGCCAGGTGGAAGGATCTCTTCCTCCCTCTTTCCCTTGAGGTCTGGTAATTCCTCCATCGCTTCTTTTATGATGCCTAAAGCAGTCTGAATCTCTTCTTCGGTGATAACAAGCGGTGGCGCTAGGCGGATAATGTTTTGGTGAGTGGGTTTCGCCTGCACAGTAGTGTTAGTACTTTCTAGACTGTCCTTAACATGCGCAATCTCGAGGGCTTTTCCTACCAATAATCCTTTCTCTTTGAAGAGCATGCAAAGATCCCAAGCACTATGGCCATTCGTCTTGCTCTCGTCAATGACGATCGCATTGAGAAGACCTTTGCCGCGAATAATCTTCACTATAGGACTATTTATGTTCGTAAGTCCCTCACGGAACAAATTTCCTAGCCTTTCAGCACGCTCGACCATGTTCTCCTCTTGAATCAACTCGAGTGCCCGAATTGCTACGGCGGATCCTAGCGGGTTGCCGCCATAGGTCGAGCCGTGGGTGCCCGGCTCAATCGTGAGCATGACATCCCTTGAGCCCAGAACGCAAGAGACAGGATACATGCCACCTGAGATAGCTTTGCCAAGCAATACTAGGTCCGGTTTGATACCACTCCACTCACAGCAAAGCATTTTTCCAGTTCGCGCAATGCCGGTCTGTATCTCGTCGCAGATCAACAGAACGTTATGCTTCTCGCAAAGCGCCTTTACTTCTCGAAGATAATTGTCATCCGGTACTACAATGCCGGCTTCGCCCTGAATGGGTTCGACGAGGAACGCGGCCGTGTTCTTTCCGTGTCGCTCAAGAACCTCGCGAACATCGTCCACATTATTGTACCTAATCGGCTTTCCCGTTGATGGATCAACACTTCCAATGTTTGGTAGATACGGTCCGTAATTCTCGCGCGATTCGGGATCAGTGGACATGGTAATTGCGGCGAACTGGAAGTCTACTTTAGCTCATGCTTTCCGACTCGGGGGCTGTGTATTTACTGTTCGTCCGTGGAAATTCTCCTGCACAGAGAACACCAGTGCTTCGTCATGTGGTATTCCCTTGCTCTTGTAGCCCCATTTCCGCGCAATCTTTACTGCTGTTTCCACGGCCTCTGCTCCCGTGTTCATGGGCAACACCATATCGAAGCCGAACAATTGCGTGACGAACTCGGCGAAGCGCGGGAACACATCGTTGTAGAAGGCTCTGCTGCTGAGAGTCAACCTCGAAGCTTGCTCAGTCAACGCCTTCACAAGTTCGGGGTGGCAATGGCCCTGGTTCACGGCGCTGTACGCGGACAGGAAGTCGAGATAGTGCTTGCCTTCAGGGTCCCAAACCGAACAACCGCTTGCTCGCGAGAACACTGTGCGTGAAATCAGCCCTGCGAACAAAAAGCCTCCGTGTGAAGGAGCACATACCGATAGGGAGAGGATGATAGTTGTGTGCGGCGAACTGGGCTTCTGCGGCAAAGGCGTCTTTCGACGTAGCGGCACGATACTTGGCGGGGTCTGGAGTACCCGTGGGATGAAATGCGCGAGCGGTGGGCTTCAGGCCTGTGCCATTGCTGGCGGTCGGACTGCTGTTTTGGATTGCGCTTGGAGCCATGGTTGTGCTCGAGTTGCTCGAAATGTTGTTTCAACGTGGGATTATGTGGAAACAGGACAAGCTATCTTTGTCAGGCAAGGGCAAAGGAAAGAGAATGAGTGGAGAGTGAAGAAGAGGCCACGTCAATCGAACGTAAAACAGATTTATTGCTACTTTTCTATCTCTAAGCCGTAGTTAGCCTCAACCTGCGCATAGGGTTTGTAGGACTAGCAGAGTCGCGAGAACCTGCGCTTAGCGGTCACTGTCCCCGCTGACGGCGCCGAATAACGGGGCATGGTATTGGCTGGTCTGGTCAAGGGCGGCCGGTCTCGTGATGGACTGAGGGGCCTAGATCCGAGTATTGAAAGGTGCGACAAAATCCAGCAGGCAAAGAGATACTCCGTTGCGAACAATGTTTGAGGCGACGAGGTTGAGGTGATTCGCATGCCGCCGGGGTCCAAACCCACGCTCGTGCTCCGGCAAAAGTTCCAAGGAGGCGACCTCTTGATCAGGTATCGCCTCCTCACACAGCAGGACCAACTCTCCAATCCGGCAGCTCGCAAGATTCCAGTAGAACCCGTAATCACGTGTAATGACACCTACTCATTTAAGAAGGTGCACTGAAATAACAATCTATATATGAACAGTGTTGCTCAGGCAGATGTCTTTCGGGCCCCGCTCATGACGTTAGTGTCTCACCCTAGAACACGATCTTCCCACAGCTTTTATTGCTTCCGAGGAACAGTCCATTCAAGGACTATACTCTCGATATTCAGAGTCGGCGGATTCAACAGCGCGGCTCCCCATCTGCATCTAAAGCGGACATACTAAGCAGACTTCCATTCAATTTCCACATCCTCTTGTGACGGCAAGATGACTACACAAGAGGACTTCACTTTCGTTGAGAACGAAACCATCCGCGGCAGCAAGCCACCCAAGCTCTTTGATGATTACCAACAATTCACGTCCGGTAGGACGACAGATCTTGATGTTCAGATCGTTACTGCTCTTCGAACAAAGCACCCCGAGCTGACCGTCACCACTGTTCCTGGATCTAATTGCAATCTCCTTCAATTCGCCGCTGCTGGCTATGCCCAAGCCGAGCTCGATGACGACGCTGAGCCTGTTCTACGCTGGCGTGGATTTGTTGGACCGTCTCATAGGGGCGGCTCCGGATACCTGGCCGACGCGATCTTTTTTGCGCGGTACAACTACACATGGAACAATGAAAACTTCATTTTGTATTCTATTGTAGAGGGATACGATTCCGTTCAATACATCCTGAAGGAGCCTAGGGGACAGGAGACGTCCTTTTCGCATTCGTCGGTGGTTGACTCGCTGCTGGCCACCATTGGAGCCTGGCTTATCAAGGAAGAGCCAGCAATTTACGTGTACGATCGCTATTGGACTAGGAGCACAAAGCTATGGCAAGAAGTAAAAAAAGCTAAATGGGAGGATGTGATTCTGGACCCGAAAATGAAGAAGGCCTTGACGGAAGTTGCCAATAAATTCTTCGACAATCGCGACGTCTACGAAGAGTACGGGGTGCCTTGGAAGCGCGGTCTCATCTTCCACGGACCAGTGGGTAATGGAAAGGTATGCCAATTTTAATGGCGCACTAATTGCCTACTAGCTTACCATCTCTCCAGACAATATCCTTGAAAGCGCTTATGCACACGCTCTACGAGCGACATCCTCCCGTCGTGACTCTTTACGTGAAATCAGCTCCATATGACTACAACATCCGCGATGTCTTCCAAATGGCTAGGTCCATGACGCCGTGTATGCTTGTGCTAGAGGACATTGACACAATCGTCACAAATAGCACGCGGAGTTACTTCTTCAATGAAGTTGATGGCTTGGAGAACAATGATGGTATATTGATGATCGCCACTACAAATCATTGTAAGCTAGCCTTGCCTCAAAGATGCTTATCCACATATATGTGGCGCTCCAGTCATCCGAAAATTGACGCCAGTAGTGGATCAACTGGACCCTGGGCTATCTAAAAGGCCTTCAAGGTAATCCGAATCTGTCGAATTTTGTAAAGAGACGGCGATACTAATGTTACGACAAGATTTGATAGAAAATATCTATTCCCGCTGCCCGATAAGGTGCGATCCGCTTGCCCATATTCCCCGTACTCGTTTAGTTGCTGACAGGCTGCAGGGAGAACGGTCGCTCTATGGTAATGAATTGAGCTGAACTTTTAGTTTGAAATGAGGCTAACTAGCGCCAAGCACAATATTGGCGCAAGAAGCTCAAGAACAAGAAGAATATCGAGTTTCCGAGCAAGCTGTGCGATGCCATTGCCGACATCACAGATGATTTCAGCTTCGCATACATGAAAGAAGCTTTTGTTGCAACTTTGCTTGATCTAGCAAGAAACGATGGGAGCGAGGACGAAGATGATGCTCTAGAGAGCGATGGAGACGACCCGCTCGACAAGTATCTGTTCTGGCGTGCCTTCAAGGCGCAGGTCAAGATCCTACGTAGCGAGATGGGCAGTGAAACATCGGCTAGTGTTAGATCCAATGCAGGGACAACACTTGGTGCATATGAGGGATTTTCTTCTGGTTGTGGGGAATTGATACCTTTGCTTGACGCTATGAAAGTACAGGGCGGCTTACAGCCATGCAGCAAGGCTGCTTCGCGCTTGGCAATGACATCTGCAGAGCCCCAGCGTGAGCGCTTAGATGACAACCGGGTTATTAACAACGGCTCGATTCTCAGCCCTCTTCGCTCGTTTGCCCCACTAGCGCAGACCAAGTTCGCGCGTCTCGATGAGGGCGTGTGGAGTTGGGGCTTGTAGTGCCGTCGCAGCCGGCCATGGCAGCCCGGTACGTAAGGAGGAGTAGCCTTCGGGATATGTGAGTATACCAATGTACGACATGAAGGAATGGACGGTGGTTGGCTGTTACTTTGAACATGATCGCATATCAACGGTCTTGACGCCTAGGAGATGCTTGTTCGTTGTGTACATTCACCGGCGTGCAGTAGTGTACGGCACGCAATGCGGAGAGCTTGCGTGATACAGTTGCCGCCTCTTCTGGAAATCTTCTCGTGCATATTCACAGAAAATCCCGCTCGCATCCTGGGGAAAGCGACCCTTACCGGCCCGTCGGGTCTTACGCTGACATCGTTTGAGAATAAGTTCTGTCAAACCTACACCATGAGGCGCGGAGACGCGGGACTCGAAGCGGTCAAGGATCTTTCGAGCAAACCGGTCAACATCTTCATCACAAGTCCCAACTGCCCCCAGACTAGCTCCGCGACGCCCAATCCACGTCTTCGGCAGTCATGCCGCGACTCACAGCCTGGTTGAAATTACCAGACGACATTCTGTCATGAATAGTCCAAAGCGTCAAACGTGATAAGCCCGTGAGAGTTGAATGGACAGAGTAATTCGGGGCCTCCCGAAGGCAGCGAGGCCCTTACACAAAGTCAGCCTGGGAGCCTCTACTTCCCACCAAGAGCTGAACAAGGTATATCTGCCAGTGTTGCAACGCGTCTGGCCACTGCTGCCTTTGATTATTTTCCTTCAGGTTTTCAGCGGTTTCTTTTGTCTCTATTGTTTCTAATTTGGCGCTTTGGTTTGATGCCCCTCGACAAGGCTAGGTGAACTGCGCCCGCCATCAGCTTTGCACCAGTCTTTTGGCCATGGCCACCGCCACCAATAATCGATCAGCATCCGCGCTCACTCGTGCGCTCTCCTCAAATGAAGACTGGCAGGACGTAGGTTTCTTCGATGGCGAGCTATTTGATCCCATATTCTACCAGGGCGACATTGGTTTGACGGATTTATTCGACGACACCGGCTATTATGGAAGCTTCACATCAGCCTACAACGTCCCGGAGAGTGTGACGTCCGATCAGACCTTCGACACTTTTGAACCTTCAGCAGCAGTGTCTACTAGCGATGAGCTATCATCATTTGACAACGCAATATCCGCGCCGCCCTCTGTCGTCGATGACCCGCCATCCATTGGCCACCCTTCTTCGTGGCTAAGTAACCCCGGCTCATTCTCAACGGCACCTACTTCTCCCTTGGTTGGGAGAAAGGGAAAAGAGCACAGCGGACGTTCTAACTTGCGTGAGGACAATTCTCCTTTCAGAACCACACTCGAATCTCCCTTTCGATCTGGCGAGAGAACATGCCCATCGAGCTCCTTCTCCGATGACTCTTTTCAAACGGCATCAACTTTTTTGTTCAACCCACATATAGCAAATTCCCCCGGTGCATTTAGTTCCCTCGACGTCACTGCATCACAAGCATTCGCGAACGTTGGGGATTGGGCGGAGCAGCCCCAGATCAATGGGCCTATCTTGGAGCTCGATCATGTTCGAGCAATCCCAATTCCGCATCCCCACACCGCTACTCATTTAAGCAACTTTCCATCCTGTCCCGAAACTGAGGCCGCGTATGGGGAGCCAAACTTGGCCCGAGCCATTACTATCCCACAACCAAATCATCGAGCCGCTAGCTACAATCATCATTCCGAACCTGCTCATTTGAATAGCTACGCTCCACCCTTATTATCAGTTTCCCCTGACACTAGGTCACCCCCCAAAAACACGGCATTGGCTAGGAGTACATCGAGTCGTGGCTCGCGAAGAAGGAGGAATAGTTTAATTACGCCATCCCCGATATCTAATGAGCTTGGATGGGTCAACTATCAGCCCCATCACCAGACCAACAGATTAGTTCCCTCAGGACCTGACGGCAATAAAGGCAAGCGGCAACGTGGGCGTACAAAGGGCCTCACTGTGGAAGGACGCAGGAATGCTGCTCTGATGCGCGTCGTGGGTAGTTGTGATAACTGCAGGCGCAGAAAGGAGAAGTGCGACCCAGGAATTCCCTGCAAGTCCTGCCTCGAACACTACAAAGGAGACCTTATCCGTTCCCCTTGCCGCGATCATGTCCTGTCGGATCTGTCTAAAGCTTTCTTGTCCGATCGGCTAGGCTGGCACCCAACCGCTCGTGCGGTAGAGTCGTTCATCAGCCCGAGCCATTATGACGTTTCCAGGGGCTACACGTACACGATTCCCATGAAGCTAGGGTTTGGGCGACTTCTTCACGTTCCCGTCCACGCACTTCAGGTTTACGACTCGGATGGCCTATACCATGATCACTTGATTTACTCTTGGCCGCCAAACAGCTCGACTGTGGAGTCCCATAAACATGCCGTTCTACCAGCTGTACTAGCCCCCGAAGCTCTATCTTCTTTGCCCCAGATCCTCGATACCCACCTCTCTTTATTAGTCACACAGCATTTCAGATCATTCCCTTTGTACTGCTCGCCGTTGCGCATCTTGCGAGAGATTTATGTCTTCTTCCGCTCTCTTCCCAGCAACACGTCGCACTCGCGACTCCTCCACCAGGCACTCAAGCTCCTAGTCCTCGTACATATCGGAGGGGACCTCGATCTACCATCCCCGTCCTCCGACCTAGTCCTCGCGCAGCTGGTCCGCATATCCATGGTCGTGGATCCGGAAATAGTTCAGCCAACACCATGCTTCATCCGCGCACAACTCGGATCCGTCATGCCTACGCTCGCTCTCTCCATGATGAAAGACGTCCTCTCTAAGCTCGAGCAAATCCTGCTCAACCGCGAATGCCAGGAATGGCCCATTGCCCTCGCCGTCCTCATTGTCGTCGTTATGACTGTCGAAAGCATACACTATCATGCAGCCAAGCTGCCCTATCACCACGCCTTCGATGACAAACCCATCGTGAGCCAGTCGACCCGCGAAGAGGAGCGAAAGATCGATGAGCTTGGTATCAAATCGCTCTTTACTTTCTACTCGGCCTGCTTTTCGGGATGCCATGCGAGACTCAAGCCTGACTGGGAGGGGGAAGTTGCACAAACATCGGCATATGCAACTACGGGCAATAGCGCCATCGACCCGGACACCAGTCTCAAGCCTGAAGATAGATTCGTGGAGAGTGTGAGGAAGGCAATCAGGCAGGCGAGTCCGGGTGGTTATCTTGCCATCAAGGCGAATGGGGAAAGAGTGGGGGAAGACATGGGATTCTTTTTCGATAGGTTGGTCGCGAGGCTTCTACTTCTCAAGATGTGAGTTCTCTTTTCTGTTGGAGTCTTTGGAAGGTTATGTGGGTGGAATTTTGCATGTTTTATCGTATTTGCGTCTTGGGTGTCTTGTGGTATGACCATTCGGTTTTCCTTATTTTAAGAGTTGGACGTTTGCTTAGCGTTTTGGTGTAACTGATGAAGCGATGACACGATTATAACGATTGATGGAGGCGCCGGCGTTATCGGAGGTATAGCCTGCTTTTATTCAATTCTGTTGTAAGATATTGTACTTCGAATTGTATACCCTCTAGTGTCTAGGTGTACAATGAATATAAGGATTTTTAAACACTAGCGTGACATTTAGATAGCGTTGAGCCGAGGAAATGAGTTCAATGAACAAGTAACATGCGTTATGGAGATTTCCGGTAACATATGTCTCCAATATACTTCTCTCTAGTCGTGCAAAAGGTTGTCAATTCACAAGTACTATAGGCATGAAAATCCAAAAACAGGCAAATACCGGAAAAATTATGTATGGCCTAGACTCTTTATTAAACACTGGGTACACTGTATTTATGTATAGGGTATGTTCCAACCCCAGCTACAGAACTAGGGACAAAATGTACCGCTGACGCCACGAATCCCGTATACACTCCTACTAAGTGAGGAGAGCGCTAAAATATGTAAGACTGCACAGCACCGAGGTTATATTTGCCTAGACCTACTACGTGATTATAAATTGCATGTGGTCTTCTCCACTATCTATCATACTTGAGTTTAAAAATATATCCATTATCTCACTGACCGGTTGATTGCCAGGTTTAGTTGACCGGTGCATGATACTCTGAGATTTTGGAGACCAGTCGGAAGTAGAGTCAGAGAGGTTATCGGTGGATGTAATCTCGTTCTGAAAACCGTCCTGTAGAATCCCCTGGCCTTGGAAAACCAAATATTCTGATGCAGGGGATCGACGCTTTGCATAGTAACCCTGCGCCTGAGTAGGGAGTGAGAGTGTGTTAGTATCAAAAACAGCAGGCGTCATCTTCATCGTCGTCTGCGCAGTGCGGCCATCTCTTCCCGTGATGGAAGAGAGTGGTATTGACACATTGCAGTTGCAATTCGTCATGTGCATATTTAAAGCCTCAGTAGCCAACATCTTCGCCCTATCTTTATTATACCCCCAGAACTGGAGATCCTTGAGCAATTCTTCAGCCCTATAATTCTCCTGCCATTCCAACAGCGCTCCAGGCGGATGTCCAGAAGCCTGAACTATAGTCCGAAAGGCTTTGTTAAGTTCTGGATGATAGTATATCAACGCCCGCAACTCGAGAGAAAAGTCCCAGAGCGACAGCGTCGCTGGATTTCTGCCGCATTGGTTGATGTGCTTGAACCATGTATCCCGGCCACTAACAAGGCCTCCGCAGAACCCGCATCCAAAGGCCGAGGGGGCACGACGCGCTTTCTCCGCACATTTGCAGTCCTCACATTTGTTCTTGCCGTTGATTCGTAGCAAGCATCTTCGTAATATGTTCTCGGCGCATGGTGAACAATCATGTTCATCGGAATGATGCTTAATGAGATCGGCCCTGCTTTTGAAAGGCTTGGCGCAACAATGACAGTACCACACATCGCCTTTATGGTGTTGATCTTTGGTATGGATCTTCAAGATGTCCTGTGTGCTGACGCTCAGATTGCATATAACGCAAGAGGGACTAGGCACATGTCCCAAAGAAACCGCTGATTCGGATTTGATGACTAACTTTTTGTTAGGGCTGTGGTCAGATCAATTAACAAAATGTACTTACGACTAGGCTTGTATTGGATGTTTTTGTAATGTGCTGGCTCGTTTTCTGGCACTACGGCCATGGTGATTAATTCCCGCGACTATGGACCCGTCGTTGGGATCCAGGACTGGCTTTGCCAACGTAGTATCGTCTGGAGTGTGGTGAATAGGGAACCATGGTGGCTGTCAAACAGAAATGCTGTGAATTTTGATATGAAATACAATTCGAATCTTGCTCTTTTAGGCCTCGGAGAGGGCGAGCAACAAATAATAGAACATTTGATTGGAAATGGGACTGAATTGGATATTGTGGTGAGTAAGAACGTGGTTCGTGAGACGCTTGCGGAATACCATTCACTTGTGGTGCCCTAACATCCAATCGGAGGCTCCGACATTTTCTTGGCAGATTTTCCCGATTTCTGATCTGGGACAAGAGGAGAGGCCCTGGAGCAAAATGTCTCGCCATAAATGACAATTCGATGCCACGTTCTTGGAAGGATAGCATTTCGATACTAGAGGCAAGTGCCCACTAGTTATGGTGATTTGACCCAACCGGGGGAATTTTATGACTGACACTATCGTAGACACAATCTGTTCAAGTTAGATTTGTAAAATACTAAAGTAGTATGCTCGGGAAGAAAAATAGCATCGTAGCAAGAAATAACCATCTTGAGTCCGCTTATACCGACAGCAGAAAGGAATGCTGAGGCACAAGTACTATTGCCGAGGCCCATAGCGCCCCTACCAGATTATACGGTCTGCTCCCAGCAGAAAGGAACAAAGACGGATCACATTGCTGCAGCCCAATACAGTCTGGACTGATTTCTCTGCCTTAAGTGTCACTGACTCCATCATCTATGGCTATACTACCGTACGTAGCATGACCTAATTCATTATTCAGTCTCACATTCCACTTATGGCTTAACCCCCTTGCTCGACTAAGAGCTTCAAGTACGTGAGAAAACTCATGTGTTATCACTAGGCCGGAAATGAAGAGCAGGTCGTTAAGCATTTCATATTCCATCGAAACATAAACTGGAATGTCTTCCTTCGTAAAAACCACTAATTACGAGATAAGTCGAACGCAAAGGAATACAAAACATATGTAACGTTCTGTGTAGCGGGATCTTAATAGAATATTTGCCTTGATATGCAAGATCAGAAGATCAGGGAGTATATAACTCCTTGGCCCTCAACAGACAACAACCAACGCAGTTCTCCTCCTCGTCTATTCTAATACCTTACAACATATAATACATTGTATTGCTTACAGCTGCTAAAGTTTTTCTGTAAAGGTAGAAGCAACTAATTATATTAAGATCGATCCGAAATTAGCTCAACCCAAACCTTTGCTTACCACCACATGACCCTATACTAGGCCACAGTTTCAATCATCGGTCACTAACTGACGAAGTTGCTAATGTTTTGTATGCTCATGACGGGACTGAACTCTAGTTGAATCGAATCCCGCATTAGCATCCGAATTGTATTGCAAGCACTATTCAATCCGAATGACTGTTGAAATGGTAATTGTTTACTTAGGTCATTATAAATGTACCCTCTTTCCACTTCATTCTCATATTCACCTTGCAGTCAGAATTCGGAGTCCGGGACTCTTAGTGACTCAATACCCTCGCCATCTTTGCCATCTTTTCTTCTGTTCACGCAACGGCATCGGAAACTACTATGAAGTTATACCCGCTACTTGCTGTTATTGTTGTTCGAGCAGCCCTGACGTCTGGCGTCGCCGGTCTCGCTGTACTGGTCACACATGATTCCATGCCAACAATCCAGTCCAAAATGAATATTTATGCGACAGGGCCCAGTCTCACTCCATTCAGACATTCTTCCGGCAACAGGCCCACAATGGCAGCGCAATCATGCAAGGAAAATGGCCATCCAGTCAATACTGCTCTCAATCACAACGACCACTGGATCTTACTTAGCAATGCGGCCATTGCAATCACCTCGGCCGCAGTAAGCTCCTTTGTCGGTATTGCGAATGTGATATTGGCCTGGAGAAACTACAAGCACAATAAAATAGGCAATACATCCCCCACATGAACACCGGCAGGCTCGGACAATGGCCATTAGTCGATGGAGAGTGAGGTCATTTGATCTGAGGAATGTTCGGCCTTGATCGTTAAATAGCTTCAGCGTGTTAGTTGGGCGAAGCTGCGGGGGTGATTTGAGGGCTATTTATTGCCGTAGTGCGGCTTTCTTTGTTCCTTTAAGCCCTGGTTCCAGTTAAGTGAAATCTTAACATGGCATTCGTGCCGCATTGACAAACCGCTCGTTACTCTTCGTGCTTAGAAAGCTCTTTAGCAACGTAGCTAGGGTTAATCTTCGTAGATCAGATGTTATTGAAACTACTGTTTTCGCCACATACCTCTAACGATGTAAATCATTCTGCTCACTACGCCAGGATGAGTGCCGGGATTCCGATCGGGAACTTGATAGGATGCGCCAAGACGTGAATCCGCTACTGCATCCGGAAGCGAAATTTCAGCAATTCCCTTTAATGGAGCAAAGTAGCGCAGCAATCATCGAGTTCTGCTGATGGATGGTGCCCAAGAACAGAGGTGAGAGCATCGTAGTAGGACCCGTCTAAAGAGAGGCTGAATTGTAGTTTATGACATCGAGCGGCGAATCGCTATGTCTTCAGGGGTCTAGACATTCACATGGGTTGCGGAGGGCCGGCGAGCTGTAGTTGGCGCATGAGGCTTTTATTCGCCTCCGACATCGAAGCCGTGAACAACAAACACCCACTAACCAAGACGGCTTCTTACACGTGCGTCACAACTGTCCTCCTTTCCCTCCATTTCCCATACCTCAAAACACGACACCCCACCTCAACAGTTATCGTGGTCGCTTTCGCTTTTGATTGTGTACATGTCCTATCGAATCGCCGCTCGTAGTCATCCAATCAGCCGCATTCGTCGAGTCCGTGCGGGAACCTCTCCAATCGATTCGGATTAAGACACCCCGCCAAGTGCATATAGAAAGTCAGCGGCTGTGGTCATACTCTCCTGCAGGGTCCTTCATATACAGTAGCCCAGCATGGCTTGCGGTACCAGCACAGCCGTGATGACCTCTTACGAGGAGCCCGTCCAGAGGTCCTACGGCACCTTCGCTCCCCAAGAACAAAGGCGTAGACGGCACTCTTCGCACCACACAAACCACGCAAGACCCTGGGCTGTCGACTCTGAGAATGTGCAAATATTGGTAAGCTTCTGGCGACTCAATTGTGTTCGTTCCGACTCTGTATAGTGGCTAATGCGCGCATTCCAGCTTGAGAACTTCATCGCCGAGCTCGGCTGTCGGTTAGATTTCCTCGAGAGTTACGGGCACCTAAAATTCGATGCTGGAGTAGAGTACGCATACACCACGCTACTGGCTGTGCGAGAATCATGTTCGCGGATATCGGGCGGCGCGATCGAGGAGGGGCGGCGGCGCGCGGCTTTCTTTGTGGAGACACTGGAATCGAGGTACGAGAATGCGCTGGCGAGAAAAGAGACACTGGAACAGAAAGTGCAGGAGGGCGTCCGGTTACTGGAATCATACTTGACGGAATTCGAGACACGGGCGTACGCGATACGGGATGCCGGTATTGGGTCCGTCGCGCAAGATTTCTACGCAGGCGGAAAACGGCGGATGGATTCAAGCTTTGAGCGCGCAAGAGGTGTTGTTGATGGAGGCCTGGACAAGGCAAGACGAGCAGCCGAGACAATAGAGCTCACTATCGAACATGCCGTGGAACGAGCTCTTGCACGCGCAAAGGAGCATGGCCTCATCATGTATGATGACCTTCCGGACCCCTGGCGGATCAACCCGCATATCCTAACCGGCTACCGCTTCTCCGAAGGTAAAATGGCTTGTGTTCGCTCTATGGTTAGTGTCCATAATGAGCTTTTCAATATTTGGTCCCACTTGGTCGGCCTCCTGGTGGTGCTGGCCATCGCATTTTACTTCTACCCCTCGAGTGTCAATTTCTCCGTATCGACGAATGCCGACGTCTTCATCGCCGCTGTATTCTTCTTCGCAGCATGCAAATGCCTGGCTTGTTCGACCATCTGGCATACTATGAACAGTATATCTCACCAGACGCTCCTGGAGCGTTTTGCTTGTGTGGACTACACGGGCATCTCCCTCCTCGTCGCTGCATCGATCATGACCACTGAATACGCTGCTTTCTATTGCGAGCCTATTTCGCGATGGATCTACATGCTAACTACAGCAGCACTCGGGATTGGAGGCGTCATTCTTCCCTGGCATCCCACTTTCAATAGACAAGACATGGCTTGGCTACGCGTTATGTTCTATGTCTCGCTGGCGGCGACGGGCTTTCTTCCTGTTGGACAGCTTGCTTGGACTCGTGGAGCTGAATGGGCATACTACTTCTACGCTCCAGTAACGAAGAGCATACTGGTCTACATGCTAGGTGCTTGCCTTTATGCAAGCAAGATACCCGAATGTTGGTTTCCTGGCAAGTTTGACTGGGTTGGTAGCTCACACAATATTGTAAGTTCAAATCCCATCGCAAATTCCCATATAGGTGCTGACCCATAGCTAGTGGCACGTAGCAGTTCTCTGTGGCATTCTTTTCCACTACACAGCGATGCAAGACATGTTCTCACAAGCTCTTCAACGGGCAGAGATTCATTGCTCGGTTTATTAGAGGCAGGAGAAGACTTACCAGGCCTTATTTTTAGAGGTTACAGTTGCATAGGCATTCTGGGGCGTTCAAGCGTTTTCATAGAAGCATTTTAGAACATATAGCGGACTATGCTGGCGGCCGAATTGTTAAGTGTATTGTCTTTCGCATGCATGGATGGCGGAGTGATAGCATGTTCATAGCATTATATTGGATGGGTCGCTTAGTCTCTAGTGTCTTATCTCCTGACGAACCACGCGATTTAATAGGCACTGATACAGAATCGACAAGTTTGTACTACCATCGATGAGAATGACTACTACGAGCATTTTCAATCTCTTACCATCAAGAGCATGAAAGATAATGGAGTCTAGCCGCTACCATATGGTCCCAAGAATCTAACATGGAACTGATTACAATCAGCGCAGGGTGGATTATCGTCGGGGTGGAGAGATACATCAAGGCTGATTGGCACTGCTTCGCACTATGGTTGTTTGCTTGTTTGCTCAGAGTTGGATTTGCATGTTGCTCAAATTCTTTTGCATCTGTTGTGGGAGGGCAAATGTGGACTAGCTGGGTGATACTGATTCCACTAACAGCTTCAAACCTGCAGGATGAGCGTTGGGTGATGGCTGTGTAGTGGGGCATGGAGATAGAGTCGGTGGAGTGAGCTAACCTGAACATGCGATTCTTTAGCTTTGCATTTTGGTAGCTCCTCGTTCTTCTGTCGCCTCAAATACACCGGAAACGACAGTGGTATGATGGAGAGAGATGCCCCCAGCCTTCTCTCTCATCATGATCGCGTGCCTAACTACCACTTAGGCGTGCACTGAATACTAGTCAGCATAGATGTAGCCTTCATTGTGTCGCGAAGCTGAAGTAAAGGCGGTGATGGAAATGTAATGAAAGAAAGGACGGGATCTCGGGGTGCTTGAGCTCTTGCAAGCCTCGACCTAGCATCCTGGGGTATGGGGAAGGGCCATGGTAAGGTAAGGGTAGATTGGGAGGGCGAAATAATGAATTAGGCTAATCCAAAACGGTGACCGGATCCTCAGCCTCGGACCCCAGGTAAAGCATTACATCAGAGTGAGGCTGAACGACGATTGGCCTCGTGATGCACCGCATGTCTCGTTCTGCAGGCAAACGTTCCACTGTGTTCGCTTGCGGCCCGTAAAGCTCTGCCCCGGACGGTACGGCAGATCAATGGTTCTTATGGATCGACACCTCAGCCCAGGTGCTTTGCTGCATGGGTGGCTATCATCATTTTTGTATTCACCAATGGTTGCCGGTCGCCGGTCACCAACTCGAGGATTTGGAGTAATCTGGCGCCCTGGTCAAACCGGCTGTGGATTTCACGCCACCCGATCGCACCCTCTCAGCTGTGAAGTATATTTCTAGGCAGTTGCGCGAAACAACATCTCCACTTTTTGACATTCTTATCCATGTGACCATCTCTCTTCCTTTGAACTCCTCGTCCTTATGGCGAATCCTGCATCTATATTCTCGGTCAGTGCGGAAGGCTCTAAGCTTGCCTTGAACTTGTATAAACTCTCCGCTGCTGCCCCACGCACGGTCAACTTGGATAGCATAGCCGAATCCGTGAGCAACTTCTGTTTGATCGTCAAGCAAGTTGGAACGCTCATCAGAGAAGATGATAGTCTGCCATCGTCGGCTGTATGTACGCCTCATCACCTCTGTATAAGCTTTGTTAACTTGGGTTAGGCTTATTCCACCTTGCAAAACATCCTGGACCAGGGTAAGGCTGTGTTCACCGGGATATCATCTACTATTCCAGCCGAGCAGGTCCCTGGGCAGGTTCGAAATGGAGTCCAGTTTCCTGCCAGAGGGGAGGGTTTCGAGCTCAGCACTGTAGCTATCGCGAGGTTACAGTATCTCAAAGCTCACCTTGATATCCTCAGGTCAACGTTTTCCGTTTTGATGCAGGCTCTCTACACTGCTCAAATCATCAAGTTGATTGCGTATGCAGAACCATACAATGCCCTATCAATGTGCAATAATGCTGACGGCATAGTAGGATTCAAAACATGACTTGCACCCAGAATGATGTAGCAGCAAGGGTTGATCAAGAAGTTCAACTAGAAGCGGTTATCATCGAGCAACAGCTTTCCTTTCTGCCAGCCCTAAAGCGTTATGAGCAGTACCAAGCTGCCACTCGGCAATTGACAGAGAATTCGAATGGCCAGTTTCCAGTAGTCGCCCCGGATACAGCTCCAACCCCGATAGACCTACTACAGTATCGGGAGCCATCCCTTAGCTGTTTGGATACATCTAGCCCTAAAGATCAGTGGCTTGCCGCAATATGTATTGTCTCAGAATCGCAGGTTAGATATGTGATGGCGAACTGGATCCAACTATCACAGCTTGAAGAAATAGCCAACATGGCAGAACGAGAAGCAAGCGAACGACGAAGCTCTCAGCAGCCCTACGTCGAGTCAACGAACTCTTCTAGTAGCGAAAATGAGTCTGATGACATATCAGGGCATAGGATGAATGGTGCTAGAAAGGCTACGCCTGCGCCCCATTTGGCTTTCGCAAATCCACTCCTCTCCCCAAGATCGCCGTCTCTCCCTATCCCAATTCCGAACCCATTTGGCCCACTTGACCAGCTCAAGCTAGATTCGAGAAACGCAAAGTATCCTACCATTGACCCGAATTCGCCATCACGACCTGATCTCTTGACTCCCAAATATTCTACCGTCGATCCGAATGCTCCGTTCAGACCTGATTATAAGATGTCGAAACCCACCTCTAACGGACCAGTACATTCGAGAGTATATGATGAGCGACCGCTTTCGCCTGCAGCAGTTGACCCAGTTGCGGCTGCTACAGTCGTAGAAGCAATAGAACAGACAAAAGAACAGACAAAAGGACAGACAAAAGGACAGACAAAAGGACAGACAAATGAACAGGCAAATGAACAGGCAAAAGGACAGGTAAAAGAACAGGTAAAAGAACAGCCAAAAGAACGGGAAAAAGAACAAGGAAAAGAACGGGGCGAAGGTGAGATTGGCTTAGGCATACCATGGACTCTTCGAACACGGAGTTACTACTGGAAGCATGTTGATGACGAAATGACTGATACAGACACGCACCGTCCGAAGTCGACTGCTTACTCGGATCGCAATGCCTGGACCGAGATCGACAAATCGTGGGTGTGTACCGAGGCTCTTAAAGAAGCCAACCTTGAGTACACATTACTGCAAAAGCCACACTATACCGGTAACAGGACAGTCATGGAACCATGCTTCCGCATCGAACGTGCCTTGACGTTCAACCAAGTCCAACAACTTGTCGAACGCACAGTGGAGATTTACCGGCGGACTAGACCTACGACTCCTCCAAAAAAGCACCGACCTACTAGTTTTCCACCAAGGCCTCCCTCGTTTGCGGATCATGTGCAAGCTCAAGCTCACCAGCCGACTCAGAATCAGCATCTTAAAAGGACGAGCAGCTCCCATGCACCGCCAGTCTTACCTCCTCACCCATCAATATCTCCCTTAGATACAAAATTGAATAGAAGCCCCATGCCCTCTCCAGGTCAGCCCTCTTATTTCCCGCCCGGAGCAACATATTCGCCCAATCTACAGTCTTCCCCACAGACTTATCCCCCTTATCCGCACTCTGCTCCACCTCACCTACATCCGCCTCCCTTCAATTTCCCCTCCGGTAGCCCAACTCTGACCCACTCTAATCTCAATCCGCTCTACAATTCTACGGCGCCTAGAGACAAAGACGGA
Source organism: Lojkania enalia (assembly GCA_010094045.1). NCBI lineage: Eukaryota > Fungi > Ascomycota > Dothideomycetes > Pleosporales > Lojkania > Lojkania enalia. The sequence continues at coordinate 201,863 of ML986604.1, forward strand.
GATAAAAGCCGGTATCGCCCTTCACGTAAGGACCACACTGATTCGGACTCGGACGAGCTTAGAAGGACCCGGAAGTACAGGTCTTCGAGCCATAGGGACCGCTCGCGACATTCTTCGAACAAGAACTTGAAGAAGAGTGTAGGGACTCTGGCGACTATTGGGAGTTTGGCGGCATTGCTAGATGGGTTGTAATTCTGCCTAGTCCTGGGCTTAGTCTCTACGATTCTGAACCTACGCGAAGGATAGTGTGTTACCGATAGCTCGAGTTCGTTTCTTCTTCTTGGTGTCTTATACGATCCTTCTATATTTTCTTTGCACGATATTAATGTCTTGATGAGAAATATGTACCATGGAAGAGACGAGTATGTTTGGGTTATAACCCAGTGGAAAAGGACTCGTATCTTGGATTCTGAGATGCACTACTGTGACCTGGTCAGGAGCAGTTTGTGCCTGAGACAACTGGGAGTAAGGTTGAAAACTTGGATATCTATGACCTATCATGCTACAGTGATAAGGAGTTCTAGTGGATAATATGTAATGGTATCCTCCCCTACTTAATGACTAATGTGTCTTTTCCGTAACCCATTTTACGAACTTCCCGTTAAGATATTCTATGTAAACGCCTCGCTATGCACATAAAGTCAATCCTTCCATGCCAGATCCTATCATGGCCTCCAATCATCTGCTGTCAGGCGCATCTGGTAACCTCTCAATAACATATTTCCCCTTTGCCACGCTCACAATTGGAACACCAGGAATCTTCCGAATCCTCCTCTTCAAATCCCTATCATTCGTCGCCACAAGATAGATCCTATGCTTCAACACCCGATCCACAATACAGTCATCGGCATACGTGCCCTTGTGATCACACTTCAACCTCTGCCACCGCTCATCCCTCGCAATGCGCAGCGCAATCCGATATTTCGGCCCGAGTTTCTCCAACTCCGCCATCACGCAGGAAGATATAATGGGCATGGCTTTCGCGTAGAGAAGATCCATGAGCGATGACTGGAGATCAAGTTTCGCGCGGACGGTGTGGGAGAGGAAGTTTGTATCGATCAGGACGGAGTAAGGGGGGACGAGGGCGGTGTTGGCCTGGAAGAACATAGATGAAGGGACTTGGGGGATTTCGCGGACGGGCTCATCTTCTTTCTTTTTCTTTTGCGCTTCGGTTTCGCCTTTCAATTGGTTTTTCTTTCTGGGAGAGGTTAATGGGGAGGGGAGGGGAGGGGAGGGGAGAAGACGGGTGGTGGGGTGCATACAGGCGGGCGTCTCGTTGGCCTGTGACGATTAGCTGCGGATCAAATTGAGAGGCGAGTTTAACTTGCCGATTACGCGCTTCATTTGCGCAAATTTGCGCGTCTTCTTCGCGACTCCCATGTTGTGCTGTGCTTGACTTGATATCGCGGAGATACAATCCACAGGCCCGAGAACTTTTTTGGTGGTCACTGATCTTGACCCAGCCTTGGCATCATTTTTAATTAGTCTATTTTTCAGTCTTACTAAGCGGATCCTTACCCGGCTCAACTTCTGCTCGGCCTCTCTTGCACAGGTACAGCCCAGAGGAGTTGCCTACTCTTTACGTTTCAGTGACTTAAATCGCCCCTGTTCGTAGTTTTGAATCTCTACATTAATTTTTAATTTTTTTGTGAAGCGGGCGTTGACTCGGCGTGAAGCTGAAGCGGGCCTCCGAGCCACAGAGGCCTCTCCCTTTTCAGCTTGATGGCTTGAAAACCAAAAATAAGCCTGCACATTTAGTTAAAATGCGTAAAACGTCTATCGTTACTGGCTCACATGATTATATGTTCTTCATGGCCATCACGTAACAAAAATCGTCAAGGATCTGCTTCGAAATTGCGCTGAGACTGCGACCCTTTTTTTTGGGATCCGTCTATTTACATATTGATTTTTGATTTCGCATGCTCTCATGCTTTAATTCGCTATTAAGGGCACCATAACAGTTGATGTAGCGAAAGCATTATTATTACAAACCCTTGGGCACGATTTCACTTCGGTTACTCGTCGTTCTTCGTCTAACAATACGTCTAAATGAACCAATTCAGTGCACTCTGAACAATGTTTCCCTAGACGATCTGACCCTGGAATACAAGAGTTGGGAGAATAACACTGGGCACTATTCGAGAGCGCAACCGCATACAGCCCGGCTAGCATGGACTAAGTTTTTCAAACACGTCAGGTGCAATCGGCAACACTTAGAGACCAATATGATAAACAAGCCGTATTATCTAATATACATCGCAATGCGCTATAATTGGGGCGACTATGTTGCACTCTTACACAGCTGGGGTCCGAATGGCAACCAATCTTCGCGGCGGATCATCATTAACGCTCAGCGATTCCAAGTAACCAAGGGCGTAGAAGCTACTCTTTAGTTCATTCGTACCTTAGAAAGCCTAGGTTCTAAAATGCTAAGTTGGGCTGACGGCATCTCTACAAATTAGATAGACCAGGATGAGAAGCAAAAAGATATCCTCCGAATGAGGGAGATTTACGCCGGCGTAAGGTAAGGTACTTGTACATCTAGGCACTGGAGATGACGTCCGCAACTATGGCATAGATATCCTGCAGCAGACTGCTACCGAGATTAGATCGGATCAAGGCGCCAGTTGCTACCTATATCTTGTACAAGACAGGAAAGATCGCAAATTCTTATTATAAAAGATTTCAGTGTGCTTGTGAGAGTTTTCTCCCACTCATATTGGTGCCGACTTTGGATATTGCAAGATATTACCATAGGTGATGAGAATATCATTATAATGTGTAATGATCGCAAGGTGAAACAGAACTCATGTTCACTACCAAATTTCCATGGTATAATCTCGAGAGCATCTTGATGGTCGTTGGGGAGCATCATCCACACTTTCTCAACTTGAATAGCGCCGTATGGGTCATATTATTCTTGGGCAGATTGCAGGGGCTACAAGTCCTCCCGGGCAATACTCGACACGTAAGATACACCGACATAGATATGCTTCTTTTCATCCTCTGCTAGGACGCCAAGACAAATAATTGCACAACAAGTCTTCGGACTGCTCCGTATCCTGCCGAAAGAGCTTAGGTCCAAGATAAAGCAATATGCCGATTACAATCTTTCTTCTCACGAGGTATTCGTTACTTTTTCTAGAGTAATTATCGAGTATATAGGTACCTTGCATATCTTCGCTCAAAAGCTATTAACAAACCATAACGCCTGGTTAGACGATGGACCTGCAATTGCCAAACGAAAAAGTCAGTTTCTTATATGACTAGAGTATTTACGGCTACAACGAATCCGACCAGGCATATCCCGACTTGCGGCAGATGAATGGCACTGCATGTGACTTTCAAGTAGATGGGGGTTACCAGGCCCAATTTCGCTTTTACATCAAGTCTCCCTTGCTGAAACGCTCAACTATTCTTATTGGTAACGTTGATGGTATAGCCCTAGCCATGTCTAGAATAGGCGGTTCACTATCGCACTGTTGGGTAATCCAACCATAGCGGGGGTGTAGCTCTTACGGAATCAAGTAAGCAGCAAGGCGTGCTTTGATTCGCACATTTGTTCGCCAAACCCGTCTGGGGCGATTCCGAAGACTGTGCTCTCTTCCACATTCCGTGGATATCTGGTGAATCTTATGACACGCCCGCACCGTGACGACGAATTCACCTGAGGTGGCGGTTGGCTCGAGAACATACGCGAATTGAGCTAATATGGATAGGATTCTCTTCCCCTCTACAGCAGCTTCTTAACCTTTGAAATGTTTCATCGTCACCTGGGGCGATCTTTCATCGGCGGGAAGTGATTCTAGGGTTACTTTTACAAAAGCAGCGGTCCATGCCACATACCGCAGGACCGCGTCCATCTCGATCTCACAAAAGTGGTCGGCGGGCATCTCAACCCCAAGCTCATTACATTAGGTCTTGGCCACTTCGGACTTACACCCAACACTATTCAGCCCGATGACCTGATATGTGTTGTCTTAGGTTGTTTTGTTCCTATCGTACGGAAGCGGGCCATTTTAATGTTGCTAGGGAATGCTATGTCGATGGATTTTCAAAAGGTGAAGTGATGAATGCGCTTGATAGAGGTGGCTATCGCGATCAAGAGATCACTTTGTGCTAAGGCGAAATATGAGGGACGTTCTGAAGTCCCAAGCGTTGATAAGGAGCGTTAGTCAGCAGACTGGAGGGAAGGGTTTGGTAAAATAGGCCGATTTATGAAATGTATGATACAAGAGGAGCGTGAAGAAGTTATGAGAAGCGAGGTTATGGTAATTAGATTTGGAGAAGCAGTTGTCGATGTGAGCATTCTTCGGCGTAGGATGAAGGAGCTTAGAGCGAAGAAAACATTGGACCCGGCTGCACATCTCTCACCAGCCGCTATTATTCCTGTTATTTGCAAAGGACCCCTGCGTGGAATCCGCGACGTTGCATTGTCACGGTATCGATACAAATCAATGTACGCTACAACCTTGTTCGACATATTTCCCCCAGGCGATATCCAGCCTGCATAACCCGACTTATCCGTATGGGAAGAAGTATCGTCCCCCAGATTTGAAATGCAGCACCTTTGCTTTTACCAAGCTGGATATACGGTTTTCTCGCGGGGCCTTATTCACGAGTTAGTTGCTTTGTGGGGGTATAAAACTGGGTAATTTTTGGAACGCTTTGGACACCTAATGGCTAGTACAATTTATGGCGCCGAAATAGAAGGAGCTTGGAGACACCTTGTAATTGACCTATGGAATTGTATTGCGCTTTTGGAGAATGCCAAATTATGGGAGTTGACCTAATGAAAAATATGGCCTGTACTATTTCAGATCTAAAGCTGTTGATTGCGTCGATCACATGAACCAGTCCCGTACAACTAAGATGCTGGACTGTTCCTTCGTTGAACGAGTACTCTAAAACCCTGCTTTTGAAGCAAATACTCATAAACTTGATGTGTCCGTGGATGTGTTTCTGGGAGAAGGCGGCGCCAAGGCGGTTGCCCGGCGAAACTATTGGGCCGGGGTGGCGCATTCTATTCTCGGCGGGCCAATCAAATCGATAGGCGGCGAGGGCACTTGACAGGCAGAGCCCTGCGCAGTCCTGCGGTGCATTTCCACGGTTCACAGGTCAGGACACGACAGCTCTACCTGCATCAGAACGTGCAGCGGAATCGCTAGCCGTGGTTCTGTTTCGCTTTGCATTCACTATCGACTATCATCACGCAGTTTGCATTGTTCCGTCGCTCACCACGAGTCCGCCGTTCCGCTTGCTGCGGCTTTCGCGCAGACCCAGATCCGCTAGGCTGACTGTGGCCTGTCGGCGGATCCTTGACATTCTCCCCTGCACCGGCCCCATCGCCATCCTGACCCAGCCTGTCACTCCAACAACCCGCTCCAAACAGGTCTCCACCACCTCTCGTTATTCTGTCACTCGTTTCATATCCTCTCCGCTCCCCTTCGCTGGCGACGCCGTCGTCCCCTCGTTCATCACCGCTCGGCTTTTTAGCCACCACACTCCTGAGACGCCCAACACAGACAAGAGACAGCCTTTAGCCGCATCGATCCCCTAAATCTGCGTCCGTCCGCAGTCAACGCGACCGCCGCGACACCTCTCCTATCCATATCCACACGCGATTTTCCGCCATGCGGCCCTCAATACACCTTGCAGGTCTACTGCTTCTCCTCGCGCCTGTCGTTCTTGCCCAAGACAATGAGGAGCTTCCAGACCTGAACACTGTTGGTCAGCCTGAAGGAGGTCCGACGAGCGCCGCCGAGACCAGCGCTGCTGAAGAAACATCGGAGCCCACCCAACGGGCTACACAGACACGGTCAGAGGACCAGCCGGAGGAGACGGACGAGCCCAGCTCATCTGTATCCGTAGAGGATGGCATAGTAACAAATGCTCCTCCAGCATCGAGCGTTCCCACTTCCACACCGACTGACAGCCCGTCCTCGGCATCCGAACTACCTGCTTTTCATCTGACAGGCCTTCCTACAATTGCTGGTTATGGAATCCCTTCCGTTGGAGTCCCGGATACTGCTGCTGCGCCCTTCATGCAGAAATCGAATCTTCCGGACGGAACAGTCTTCATATGTGTCGGAGCGGCCCTCGGCTTTCTTGGGGCCTGTGTTCTCGCATGGCGAGGTCTAGTAGCCTGGTCGCTCCACCGCTCTGTGAAACGCGCCGCAATGGCACAGAATTTGGCGGACCTGAAGGCAATGTCAGCAGTACCAGGAAAGAAGCGAGGTCTATACAATGTCGTCGGCGCAAGCTCGAACATGTCGCTTGATCGCCTCTCCGCAGCTCCCATCAGTACTTCCAAACCATCTAAGCCTTTCGCCTCCTCAACTAATGCCGGCACTCCTCCAAAGCCTCCCGCCTCTTCGTTGTTCTTCTCGCCTACCGCTGGTGGCGCCGCTGGTCTTCGTGACTCTGTCAATCGCTCCTCGAACTATCTTCCCGCAGGCTACTACACCGCTAGCAATGCTCAGCCCGCTTCGGGATCGCCGATGATGCATGTCGGTGGTCATGGTCCGCACATTTCAACCCATTCCTTGTCTACTCCCGGAAATCGATATAGTACACGCAGTGGTGTTTCACCTCCGGTATCACCCTCGCTTCCTCCCTCGCGCGGCTATGATCGCTCACCGCCAAGCCGAGATGGCATTTCGATATATAATCGTAATAGCGTCGCTACGCTTGGTACGCCAAGTGGAGCTATTTATGGCCATGGCCACAGCAACCCGAGTCAATTGTCCCTAAATGTACCAGGTGGATCGAGCGTGGCGGGCGGACGGGCACCAAGTACTTACCTCGATGATTTATTTGAAAATCATGGAAATGGGCCTAGAGAGAGGTTTTAAGGGTAGTGGAACATAACGGCTGGGTGGAGAAGAAAAGTGATGCTGTACATCATTAATTATCATTGAGCGAGTAGAGAAAGTAAGCAAGTATATGTTTTTCTTATTTCTGCAAGCTTTATCTTTTTGGGGCCTTTTGATGGGGATCCGGTGGAACAGGATTAAGCTTGCGTTCGTAATCGTGTCATTATACGCGGATTTTTTGGGGTTGCTTTTTTTGGTGAGCTGTGTGATACCACTGCTGTAGGAACCATTTTTGTAAGCGGTTTGTGGTGTGGTTTTTTTTTTTTGGCGTTTTTTTTGGAATGGGATGAGTGGATAGGTTCGTTTACAGGGCGAGTGCCGGGGTATTATTGTAAATAGGAGTGTTAGGGTGGAAAGATGGATAAGGGGTCTTATTATGGGATAAAATGGTTCATAATACTTTGATAGATATTCTATGTTTCAAAAACTGCTTTGCTGTTCTTGTGATAATTGAGGGTGACGTGATTGGTTTGGGAATAATGGACTGCGTATGAAGGGCTCTTTAGTAGGTAGGAAGAGTTAAGATTGGTATCTGTATGAACATATTTGCGCGAATTGAGTTTTTGAAGGTGGAGAGGGTTGTGGGGATTTGATGAAAACTTTGATTGAGGCGTGAAGGGGAGGGTCACTAGATGTTTGAGCACTTGGTAAACCGATCCCACTCCATCCCACTCCATCTAACTCCATACCCGATTCCTCACAACGCAGACAAAAACACTCAAACATGCTGCGCCCATCGTATCCCTCGATGTTTCTTTCCAGCCGCATCCTCCTCGATCCAATAACCGCTACTCTTCTCCATTAGTACATCGTTTTACCTGCATTTACGAAGCGAAAATAAAAATATGGAAAATCCATGGTCCCCCCCCCCCAACACACACACACACATATACATAACACACAATACCTATGCAGAGCAGAATCCCTCGGCTTTTCACATGCCACAAGACACCCTGCATATCCCATTCCTACCCAACGCTCGTGCTCCGCCACGCATACGTACAAGTAGATACAGAGCGTAATTAGAATAGCCCCCATACACCGCGTCCTCGACACGCGATAGTCGGCCAATCCACCAGCGGTAGCTATGGTGATGTCGATCCGCCCACCCATGACATCACCAAGCCACACGGCACGACCGCTGCAAAGGCAAACGGGGTCCGCACATCAACGCCGTACGCGCAAGCCTCTCAATCCGCGCATAGATCTGCTACAGGAATAAAAATTGCGACGCGCAGTCCCGCATTCTTCTCATTAAGTATGCGTACGGAGTACCCGCGCACGAGCGGATTCCCTCACGTTCCCTCGCGCATGACTCCGTTGACCCACGTCCGTCGCACAAGCAAGTCCCAGGGCATCGGTTTCTTCCCGCGGCTGTTTGAAAAGATGTACGTCCGAAAATGGGATTGGGCCTATCGGGTCCAAATCAATGTTTTGTATGAGTTGTGGTGGCGTGGCGCTCTTTCGATCCAGCCTCATGTGCGATTGCGGACACAGGATCAATAAGGCTGCATTGTGGGTCGTACAGCATTGCACGCTTCATGGGCATGCTCTGGTCTAGAATCTCACGTGCTCACAAAACCATAGCGAAGTAACGTTGTTGGCTACATCGGATGATATGTCTCGATGTTGCAAAATTCATTTCCATCCATTGCTTCATGCGCTGAACTAGCTATCCGTAGCCGTCCGTACCAATTTGAAGCATCCTCAATTAGATCTAGAACCACGACAAAACAACTAGCGTCCAATCAACGGCGGCACAGTTATGTTCCCAATCTTGTGATAGCTTCCCATCATGAGGCCGTTAAAAACAAGAGGAATGATAGAGCGGAAGAGAAACTAGCCACCCGAAACGGTCCAAAATCCGTTTCTTGAAGCATTTCGCCCCCTTTCCCCCTCCCCAAAAAAAAAAAAAAAAAAGTTTCGATACCCCTGAAAGACTTAAGCTTAACGCCAAAACCCAACTGGCCGTGTTAAGTCGGTACAATACCTTACGAAAGACAGGTAAGAAGCGAAAAGTAGAGAGAAAAAGTCGTCCATTTGCCAATAAATGGCCGAATAAACTCCTGCTCATGTCACAAACCCCGTAAGATCAATGGCTAGGAAACCTGACCAAAGAAAGTCGTGATGGTCAGAGCTGACGTGATTAGATAGCCTCCGTTGGCGTCCGCACGCACCCGATGATGACCAAAAATAGCGGCCGATAAAGAGTCATGCCCCGAACCCACGAATGAGGATGGGGATGATGAGAAATCTAGAAACAGCCCGGTATATGCGTCCGGTGAAACATCATAGCATTCGGCCGTACCCCGATCCGTTGCGTCTTGTAGAAATAAAATCGTTGATGAGTTTTGTCCCAATTCGTAGAAAAATCAGGCAAACAGGCGCCTAGAACTTGAAACCAGTAACACACATTTGTTGAAGCCGGGTTTGCAGTAGGTAGCCAGGAGATCGTCAAAGATGCCAGTAATACATGAACATGAATGAAAACTGTGCGGATGAACGCACAATTCCCTAGTTTAGTCCATGTAGAAGTCGCCCTTCAGAATACGCTCTTGCATGGCATCAGGGATCTTAGCCTGCTTCGGCATCTCTCGAGCTGGGGGTTCCATGATGGCAACACTCTTAGCCCGCTGATGTGGCTGATTCTGAGTGTTGTGATAAGGGTGAGCACCGGACATAGAGGTGCGCTCAGCTCGGGTTCGGAGGTTCTCCGCAAAGTTGTAGCCTTCGCCTGTATGAGAGAATATAGACGTCAGCTCATGTTGATCTAGCGGCTCGCTCGAATGATGCAGGAAGTACTCGGAAAGGACATGCGGAAACACAGATGTAGGGGCTGATGTAGACGAAGGCAATGCGTAAGACGATGCACGTGAAACGGAAATCGGACGCGAAGGTGAAAACGAAGACGAGGATGAAGACAGACCTCGTCCTCTAGCAGTCGGGGGCGAGGAGACTTTATGGAGGGTGGGTCTACCATTGGTGTTCCCAGTGCTCCCATTGCTCTGCCTGACATCCCGCATGGCGCGAGCACCGAAGCTCAGTCGACGGGCGAAGGGTGTGGCTGGGTTGCTATTGGCGCTCGAGGCAGAGGGAGCCGGGTCATCTTCGAAGGGGCTTTCGTCCACGGAGCCAGAGTTGACACTCGAGAGGCTCTCGGTTCGGGGCCGGCCTGGGAAGGGGGAGGCCTGGTTAGGCGAGCCCGAGAGACCGATGGTCGTTAGCGAGAGGCGACGCCGCTGGGCGTTGGCGGCGGCCGTGGTGATGGGGCCTGGGTACGGTGTTGTGGCGCTGTGTCCTCCAATGCTGTTCTGGCGGCCGAAGAGGTCCTGGAATGTCTGCCCCGTCACAGAGGCACGGCGCCTGTCTGTCACGCCTGGGGAGGGGAGGGGAGGGGAGTTCCGGTCCGAGGACATGGCGTGCGACTCGGGGATGGAAGTGATGACGTCGTTGTTGGGTGTTCTGGCTCTGCGCTGGTGTCAAAATTGGGGAATGCAGCAGTGTCTGGGGGTGTGTGTGGTGTGCGGAGGAAGGGGGAGTAGATGGGAGATGGCGGTGGGTAGTGGGCGGTATGGTATGGATATGTATATGGGGGAGCTGTGAGTGGGTTTGACGCACGGACCAGGATGTGGCTCGGGGCAAGCTAGAGCCCCGGACGCGGGTGATACGTCAGAGGGTGGTGGGCAGGCAGTGGCGTGAGGGGCTCTTGTGTGGTGTTACAGAGGGGATACAAGAGGTGCTCAATCTACGGCGTCGTGTGACAAAACATGGTCGAGAAATGGGATGCTGGGGGACGAGGCAGGAAGGGGGAAAGACGGCCGGCGGTGTAATATGGGAAAGCCCAGTGCTGAAAGTGGGAAGCGTCGACACCATCGGATCGGTCCTATTCGGCCCGCGCTATAGCCGCTTTCGGCAAGGCGTGCTTTCCCCGCATTCAGACTCAGGGAAAGAACAAAGGCGCGCTGCACGGGGGGCACTGGGACGACGGTGCTAGTGGAGCGCTAACCGCTCAACACCAAATCAGATAGCAGTCCGTGAGCCTGCCGCTGCCCCCCGAATGCCCACCAGAGCTGCCCCCGCTTCGACCGCGCCCATCATCACGACGGCGAGACCCAGCCCTTACAGAGCTCCGCCCTAGATTGAGCAGCTGGCGCTCAGGTGGGTTCCGCTGTCGTCCAGATGTTCGCCACTCAGGGCAGCCCGTTTATTCACCCTTAGTCACGGCAATGGACACGTCGAGCATTCCCCATTGGCATACGCAAGCCTATCATCAAGTTGCTTTTCTCGCCATCCACATCATGGCGCTCGCGCCTACGGCCGGGGTCTGCATGCCGCTTGCATAGCAGGGTACGAGGACATGCACTTGTAAAAACGTGCGCTATCCTGGGTCCGGATGGCCTGCGAGGCTAATATAAAGAAGCAGTCTTCTAGAGTCCGCGGACCGAAGCAGTCAGAATGGCCTCCGAGGAGCCCATTCGTTGTAAGCCAGTCCCACGTGACGCCCGTGGAGACAACAATGCTCATGGGGATCAGCATGCTACCCTCACGGCTTGCTGGCGGATACGACGGAGAGGCAGTGTGGCTTGAGACGTTGGTTTAGCGCTGGAGTTAGGTGTTAAGATCCCACCTGTCATCAGTGTGGACGCGGCCTTTAGAAATCAACAAATGAACTGATATGCAGTGCTAGATAATCAGACGTATTACTAGGCAATAACACTGTTGATAGCCTTTGTTTTGCTTACCGGCGGTGAGTGTCCTCCATCTCGTAGGCTGCCCTCGTTTCGGCGTCCTTTTATGCAGTCATGCTGCGTGTACGCAACGTCCACGCAGCAGTTTGGAGAACGCTGCTGCTAGATTAGTACCTCCTCGCAGTTATGCAATCATGGCAATGACCTCTAAGCTATGTTTCGGTCAAATATCCGTCCTCGGTCCGTACACATCGGACTAGCCTGCATCGACCGGCCCCGCTATGCATTTGGGCCACACATATCCACCACAGACAACCCAAAATCTTGGTACAGATTGCGCGGCCAACCGACAATGCATTCAACGAAGAAAGCATGCAATAGAGCCATTCCGGGAGAATACAAAGTGCAATAAACCATCTACATGCTGCGAGCAGCCGTACCGAGGCGTCTCTTAGCAAGCATTGCTACCGCTTCCCGTCCCCTAGAACCCAAACTTTAGATGAGGCATGCTTCAAACACAAAGGCGCCCGCACCTTGGCAAGCCGACGTTGTGGATACTGCGGGGACATCACCTGGATGATCACGCCGACATCGTGCGTTCTCATGCGTTCTTGGTTCCACGGCTCACAACAGCAAGAGAACAGGGTGCTTTTAGCGACCGCCTTCACAGAGATTGAAGATTATCGTATGAGACTGCATGATTGGAACACCGTTGCAATGTTCTTGTCTGCTGAAATTGTAAAATTGGACGAAATCTCAGGGGCTACCGAAAGCGAAACGAATATTCACTTAAAGGAGCTTTGACTTCTTTGAACTAGAGCATTCTGTTGACTTATGAAAGAAATTGGATAGAAACGAAAGACGAGAATAGAATCCGGAGAAGGCTGGAGGACTTGAAAATAAATGTAGACTCAGCAGCAAAAGATCAAAGAACGCTTCAAGACCAGCTGAAGTGAACAATAATCGGATTGAACACAAAAAGGTATACCGTTAAAGGAAACATTAAAGGGGTATCGAACTAACTTTCGCCTCGAGACGTGTACGCTACGAATGAAGCGAGGGCGAACCCGAAAATCGAAAATAAAATACCTCCCAGTACATGACTGAGCCAGAACTATGGCGTGGCCTCTTCATAGGGTTACGCATGGGGCATGCTACTTATATGAAGGCGACGTGTAGGATGGCGCGACCATCTTTTATTGCATTGGCCTTTTTGCGGAGCTTCCCTCAGCTTCGGGGGCGGCTCTCTTCTTACTTTCAGAAACAACCGAGTTAAACGCACTTAAAAACGCAGCCGGAGTCCTTTGCATTTCAAGCCTGGACCCAATCCTGGTGAGTAGCTCCCAGTGATTGCGAAGGACGTCATCATGCGGGAGGTCCAGCAAGGCATCTAAGACAAACAACCCATTGCCAACTGGGGGCGCACCAATAAGGCAGACGAATAGGTTATTCTCTGTGGGGTCCGCGGGAGGAATCCCGCCCCAAGTAGTGTTGGCATAAGCGTCAAAATCTCTGTTGGTGACTCCGTCTAGGATGCTAATAAGCGCCGATGCGGCGCGGATAGCTAAGTTACTTGTATCTGAGTCATTCCCAAATTGCTGTTGGTAGTATTCGTGGACGGCTTGGACGATAGCCTTCAGACTTTCCGCGCATTTGGCTACATCGTAGCTCTTCCTGGTGAGCGTATCTGTTGGGCCATTGGCGATATAGTCGTCCAAGGCGTTGAAAGCCGAAGCAATCCGGTTATTGATCTTGTCAAAGAATACATGAACCTGGAAAGCTGGGTCTATAACAGCCTGAAGCTGAACAAGTAGACCAAGGTCTTCGGTCGCATATTGGGTGAGCAATTCTTTGAGCTCTGCATACTTGCGTGCACGCTCGGAAAGAAATGAGAAATCCCGTGAGCTTTTGAACTCTGAAGGAAGTGCATCCGAGGGCTCGAATACAGACAGCATTTCTGCAATCTGATCCTCAATCTCGTCGTCGTCGTATTCGACGCCATCCTGGAGGACCCAATCAAGTCCATCGGCAACTCTGGGTAGAGTCATTTGATTGACCATGTGAGCCGGTTGGATGTCCTGGACTGCAGAACCGTCCATAGCCAATTGCAATGTCTGAGATCTTACGCGGGAAGGTGCTCCAGTCGTCAATTGATCCAGAATCCAAAAAATGTGCTACAGGCAGTTTTTAGCCGATGTTGGAGAGCAAAGATTATAGATACCTACTTTGCATGCGATTCCACCTTCGTTGGCACCACAACTGCACTTAGGAACTGGATGGCCTCCGCCCATGGTAATGCTAATATCGTCGTAAATGTAGAACATGTACTGGTTCGGATCACCTCCCAATTCTCGGCAATACTTCATCCTGATAGCATTGTCTCCTTTCGCTAGGCCGCGGGCTGCTCGCTTACGAACCTGCTCGTCGAAAGAAGAGAGATCGTATTTGAGACCTGAGGCAGATTCAATAATCGTTGGTGTTGGAGACGAAGTTTCGCTCGGTGGATCTGAAGCTTGGAGAGGTGAATTTTCCGCCCGTGCAGCGGCCTCAGCGGCTGCACGGCGACGAGTAGTCACCATTATGTCCCCAAGTGATAATCTCGAAAGTTCTTCCGCAGACATTGAAGCCGTTTGAATTGCGTCTGCCTGTTGGTGTCATAGATTCAGCGCAGGCTATATATCATTCCAGTTCTACGCCGCATCCTTGATGAGCCCGCTAGCATGAAAATCACAAGCCTCTCATGGGGCGCTAAGAGGATCTTGATTGTACGCCACACAGTAGTGGACCGATGTGGCTGTTGGATCGGTATGAAGGCGTCCATGTCTGCCGCCAGTCTCCATGGTGGGCAGCGGCGAGGAGAGAGAAGTGAACGAGGCATTAGCCGGAACGAGCGATAGATTCAGTGCATAGCATTCGTCACCTCAAACCCTTGGTACATTTCCAGTCTCTCTGAAGGGGGACATAGATCGATGGCCCCTGCTCTTTGCGTCCGATTGTTGATAATGGGGCCGCTACCTAGCTCCTGCGGTTGCGGCGTTTGCTTCGGTGAGTCCAGAAGACGTCATATCGAGTTACCGTATTTCCATTTTTGATATCCTCATCATATACTAGAGATCTACCCGATTGTCGGAAGCGCTACACAGGGACTTGAAGGTAGCGTGGGTGTTTATTCGGTGTAGAAAATGTATGCAGGCATACGCCAGCCGCGGCGAAGCTCGTTAATCCCACAACCCGCGTCTCTTGACCATCGAGACGTGGCTAAACCGGCGCCACATTAGCATACTTGGAGGCACGGGGCCAGTAGCGGTGTCACTGACTGGACGATGCGGTATGGTGAAAGTGTAAAGATTAGGAGTTGATGTCGGTGTCGGCGGACATCCTTCGGCGAGACAAGCGAAAGGTGCGCCACATTGGCTGTGCGCTCCGCCTCGCTACTCTTCGATTTTCGTTAAACGAGACCCAATCATTTCGGACAGGATTGTTTTTCATGGAAACACTGCAAGGCGGAATCACGCGGAAGGAACAGTAATCACTCAGTCAAGCTTTCGCGGGCATAACGAAGAGTGTAATTGAAATCCTTACCAACTACGCCGTTAGTACGCCTCCCCCGTCTGTTCGCAAGTGGGTTATACGAACCATCCTACAGTTTTGTTTCGGCGTTTCTGTTTGGTGCCACGGCAGATTCTGAAGCCGCTGAGGCTCTTTTGGCTTTCAAACCTAAAATGGTAGATATGGATGGGATTCTAATGTTGGAAGCGTCTACAAGCCAACAGGCTCTATTGCTCTCAGTAAACCAAAGAAACTACTCATTAACGACTAAGGCACTTATGTAGCATTTGATATGTTGTTGTTGACCAATCGAAGGGGGTAAATGCTTATTAAAAGGACCAGATATAGTCACTCATAGATATTGCTCTTAGAGAATGATATAAATTGCTAGTGGATGATCAAGCAAAGTAGGTACAACCACTAGTAGTCTAAGGATAAATGGACCAATGAGGTCAGGGTGGAAATGTGGTAAGGAAAGGTACTCGAGCCGCCAGCGTAGCTCGACTCCCCAGACGGGGACCGCCGTAATCATTACGGCGTAAAACAAAGAATCCGCCTTTAGTAAAGACCTCCCCGTGCCCAACAGTGTTATGGAAGATTGGTTGCCTGAACCTTGCGGCAAAAGCTTTGCCAGAGAATGAAACATCTTAGAGCGCCATCATCATGTTAGATCACTTCGAACCCCATCCCGGATGGCGGTAAGGAAAAAATCTCCAGGCTGGATAGCCTCGTGCGAAATGATCGGTAAGGCGTAAACCAATTCTGCGGTGGCGTGTAAGTCAACGGTGTGTGAACGCTGCGAGGGTCCGACTCACGCCTGGGCTGCTCACCTGCTGCTTCCTCCTGTGCGTGAAGCGGCGGCATAGACTGAGTTCTCTCGAGAACTCCGTTGTGAATTCTGCTCTTTATTTTTGCCTGCTTCGACAACGTGGCGCATCGATATGCCTCCCCAAGGCAACCCCGACAATTCTCTGCTTTGATCAAGATCGCTAGGTTCCGGGGTAGCATACGAGTTTCCCGCTCTTCGTTGATTTTCCATCTCCCGCTCTGTCTCTTCCTTTTGTTCCCTAACTTTGTCTCCTAGATGGGTGTTAGATCCAACCGTCAGTGAATTGTCGGTAGCGGGCAACCACTTACGGAACCTTCGTTGAGCCAGCTTGTTCTGAATCTTTCGTCGCTCACCAGGGTCCTTGATATCCGACCATTCATCTGATTTTGGCTTGGATGAGTCTCTACCTGGGGCTGATGATCCAGACCTAGACGATGTTGACTGTTGCCCAGTGGCTTGTTGATTTTGGGACATCGCTCGGATCGTACCGGCACAAATGTAACAATGTTTTCGTTCGAATATAAGGGAGAAAAGTCGGGAGACGATATTACGGGAGAATACACTGGTGGTGAGGTAGAATTGCGCTGTCATCGGAGTCAAGAAGCTAATGCGTAGGATTAAAGAATAGTGTCGGAATTCACCACTGCCTCATGTCTAGGTAGCAGAGGACCTGGCACCTGGCCAAGTTTAGAATAGAGACCCTCGAGTACGAAAGAGGCTGCAGAATGGAAACGAGGATGTCCTCGCTCAGCTGGCCAATGCTCGATGCCTAGAGGGTGACTCGTTAAAACAATCGAAGGAGAGTCAATGACAACCAACGAAACGAAGAAATAGTAAACGAACGTAGGGCGTGGAGAATAAGTCCACGGCATGGCGCATGGAGAGGTATACATAGTGTCGTCTGATGGGTTAGGGCTGCCAACTAACCTGGACGGATAGGTAACGAAATGGTGTGAGGAATCGGGCTTGACGATGACCTATTCAAGATCCCTGACTCAAACCACTGGGGACGTGAGGCTTTAATGCCGTAAGATCGTTGATTGGTGAGCATCCATTCGGATGTATGAGCAACTAGAACGCGAACGGACAACGGCAAATAGTCAACAGCGGTTTTAGGCATCGATTCATAATGGCCAGAGCATCTGTAGACGGGAGGGCGTCGACAGAGACCTTTGAGTGACCAACTCGCTGGGAAGGAGCCCAGCTCGGCAGTCCCGTCATGCCAATCTGCGATCCTAGAGCCATGATGTTCTTCTGAACCACCTATTCACCGGCCACGAGATCCGCGCCGAGGATAAAAGCACCCTAGTCCCACGAGCAGACCCTGCAAGGCACTTGAATAGTGGGCAGCGCAATGCAGTGAATGAATACGATTGGCCCCCTTTCGGGTTGAAGGAAGCCATCCGTACCCGCCGAAGTCCTGGTCGACGCATTTGAACCCGGTGCGAGTACCTGCATTCCTCGTTACCGTTGGATTGGCAAGATTTCTCGGGAGGGCCGCACTGCCATGGCCCTTTAGTCTAAATAACGGCTTCAGCCCTGGAATCCCACGACTCAGAGCGCAAGGCAGCAACGCCATTGGCTAAAGTCTCACCAGATAAAGTACTCGAACCGAAAGTCATCTTCTCAGAACCTAAATCAAGCAGTGGCTGTGCTTCAGCCTCCGGTTCTCCATGCCCTTTGTCCTTTTGGGGTTTGTCGCTGTTTTGACATCACTTGACGCTCCGAAGCTGTGGGCGGGACTAGGCATAGTTGCATAGCCAAGGACGAGGAGAAGGCAGCGACATGAGGACAGTAGATGTCGAGAGCAGGGATTCCAGCTGCACTGCATGTCCCGTGTCACCATTTCTGGCCCCTCCGAGCCGGATATGACGTTCTGCGGCTTTGAAAGCGCATTGCTTGGAAAGTTGGTGATATCCGCCGCTCTCGCCGAACGGACCTAGCTATTACTAGAAACGAACGGGGAGGAAAAAGAATAGGCAACGAAGGGTAAGGCAGCTCCTATCGGTGAGCGAAGTTGGGGTTATGTTGCAGTGGTCTGCCATGTGCGGACAGGGAGCTGCGAAGGGCACTCGTGCGAAGCGGTGACAGCCGATGCTGTCGCGAGCCTGTTGCTCAGATAGAATAAGCTAAAGCGATGATTGTCCAATCATACAGCGCATAGCAACATAGATGCGCTTATGCGTCCAATCATACAAAGTTACATATGGAGAGTGGCTCAGTCGCTGACCGCTAACAGCTAAGCCTCATCGTGATAAACTACATCATCAGGGCACACGATTAACGCAGAAACCATGGAGTGAAGCGGAGAATTCCCTAATGAGAGCGAGCCGCGGATGAGTCCGCCTCGCTTGGTAAATGCCTCGTCCAGGTCCTGACCGTCTTTCCCTCAACCGGACGTTCACGATACATTAACAATGGATACGCACATCAGATACAGGCACATCAGTACTAAACAAATTTACTGCGCTTTACGAACCCAGATCTAGGCTTCAATTGGTCAATATTGCCGATAGGTCGCATTAGATACTATTTGGAACAACGCAGAAGGAGTGGTACGAAATCCCTGTAATATAAACCGCACCCGAAAAGCACCATAAGTACAAGGACATGTTGCGGGCGACGAAACTATCCTCAGGCGGTCAATTTTAACATTCCGCTAACGCATCTGGCGCCGGTGAAATAAAGGTGATGCAGTGCACATTTGCATGGCCTTCTTCACCATGTCGAAAGGTTGCAGTAGTGACGCGCAACATGCACGCCGGCGTTCACCTCTTTCGACGCCTCGGAGTGCGGTGACCCAAACAGCAAGCTAGTTTATCATGAAGCTTTCCGGTGATTTCACCGGTCGATGAGAATTGCCGGTTTAGTTTTAAAATTTTGCATCCTTTGGTCGCCGGGAGGGTATTGCAGCTCACACACATGCCACTCGATCTTCGCTAATGACCACAGGGGATTCCAGCAGAGACAGAAAAAGGCAACGGCTACTCATAAACCGGATACCGCGACGTTCCGTCGCTATTGTTAGCCTTCAATACGTACGGGCTGATCGAAGTCGCTGGCAGTATGTTCGCTTCTCATCTCCGAATCTTTCTCAGAAATCGGTCGAGGCCCCCAAATATCTTGGTCTAGTCTTCTTTTCAGCACCAACATGGGCCTTTTATGCAGGGCTCGTACATTGGGAGTGCCTAAGCGCAGACCTAGGCCTTGTCGTAAAACTGTTATTGGTGAATGTGAAATTATCGAGACGAAAGGAGGTATGCTGAACCCGTGCACTGATCGAGAACTCGATATTAGGCTCAGAAGAACCGGCCGACGAAGTTACAGTCTCTGGGGCCGTTCGGATCCGTATTCTATCCGTTTTTGGGAATATTTTCATTGTCGTTATTCTGCTCTTGATCTCAAATTTCATCGCGATTAGCTAGATGCAGGTGCGTAAACCTAGGATATTCTACATTATTTTTTATCACAATGTTACTACGGAATTGATAGGATTCCATCAGCCTTTTCCATAATCCAATCATAGGAATCGGCAATTCGTTATGGAGGTGGCGGAACAGGAGAATATAGGGGAGCCGAAACCGACCTCTTTGCCTGATACGGACACAATCATTGGCTTCCCTCATACCGTCATAATCCGACACTCCGTGGTGCGTTGGTGTGCTAACACAGCGAATTATTTTACTAGACTTGGTCAAATCCGAACATAACCCGGGGAATGTGAAGAGTAAGATCGGTGGAGAGTCAGGCCGTGACAGGTGGCCACCCTATATAAACAGCACCGCACATGCATGGGCGCGTCTGTGGCTTATGGGTCGCTTCAGGGGCCATTGCCTGTGGGATGTTGCTTTTTACTGAGCGAATAGGACTTCATCGATTAAACTCACCCTCACGTAAAGCTGCAGTGGTGGAAGCGAAGTGTTTGGGAACCAGGCTGAGGAGATGCCGAACAATCCGCGTGTTGCCTCGGATTGACCGTTTCTCGGGTCTCTTCACATCCTTGACTACATGGGAAACTATGTTCCTTAATTGTGGAGAGCGACTCAGCTCGGCATGTATCTTAAGCAACACAGCCACAGACGTACAGATATGCTATCAACGCGTGGGTGATAAAAGTGCGGCTGAGCACGATGTTGGCGAAAAGTAAGCACTCTATTTCGGTTTGTCAACTAAGATCATGAAAATGTCGAACAACCCGGCCGCTTGTGTATTTGGAAGGTATAGCAGACGAGAAGACCGTCGAGGAGAGACCCAATTCATAGACCATTATCCTAGAATATTCTCTTGCTAAAAATATGTTTGTCTTTGATTTAGTCCTACACGTTCGAGCGATCGGCAACGAGTAGGGTGGAGAAGACACGGTCCTGCTAAAAACCTATTTCAATCTCCCACTAAATAGAGAATGTTGCTCCAAGGCCATGGATGGGCGATCCAGGAAGCAGGCAAACGTGGGTTGAGAAGGCGAAAGAGAACGGCAACAACTACTTAGATTGACGATGCATTAATGATTTTCACAGTCACCATGGTGTCACGTAGGGCCAATAGCTAATCGCACATGATGGATGTGCTGAGGGTTGGTTGTGTCGAGAATTCAGGAGGATTCGGTTCGAGGAAAGTCGAGAAGCCGGAAAATCTGCGGCACCGAGAACCAGCGGGCCGCCCCATCAAAATCTTGCGCCTCCCCCAGTTTTCTCTTCATCACACATTCATAAACCTTGAACGCATAATCAACTGCCATTTCTCGCTCCTATGGAATGGTCTGTCATATTGGCGTACTAGAGTAAGCCAACTTTGGCCCATTTAGGCTTCCTGCTCTACTCAATGTGCAGAAAGTGCACCTGCGGGCCTCACATACTTCCGCCTAGGAACTGACACGACGATTGCTGCGCTTCCCACGGGCGAATTATGTCCTCCCGCATCTTGCCGGACGCTAACCAACGCAGAGGATAGATGACTACGATGCGCTGCGCAGCCTTCAGCAGAAGTATCAAAAGCTTTTCGATCACAGGGAAGTATTGGTCGAGATGTTGGACCAAAACGTGATCTAGTCGAGGCGGACTTAGGGGTTATTGCCGGTGTGTTCTCCTAGAAAGCTTGGAACACGGCTGCTTCGTATGCAATCCGAGCTGGTATACAATTACGCAGGCCGCCTCTCCCATTCTCTTTTAAAGGGGACTCGAATGAGGCCGGGCCGAGCTGTCGCTAGGTTGACTGAGCGATTTAAGGTTTGGGCACGACGGTTCTGTCGACGGCTAGATATGGAGGATTGGTGGCTTGTCATGCGGAGCCAGGGACCTTCTCAAATGGTTAAGTCCGTAGCCCGGTTCTTGGTCAGCGCAAACATGAACAATATGCCTTCGACTTGCATTGCGATGGATGGATGGGCCAGAGGAGAGGAGCAGCGCCAGGCAGTGAATTAAGTAGACCACGATCCCGGTCAGCAGATCTCCTTGCGCGGCTTGCGTGCGGTCAGTCCCCTTGGCTCTGCAGGTGCAGGCAGGGTGGCCGCGCTGGCTCAAGTAGCTGTCCCGCCTAGAACGGCTTGACTACTCGCAACTAGTAAACGCATGCGACGTGTTGGACGCTCACGCTCTCCTTTCTTTTCAACCCTCCCCCGGCCGCCATGGACATTCCGCAGCCTCGATAACTGTGTGCTGAATTAAGGTGCCCGCCGCACGAGCTCCCTACCCTCTCCCCCCCGGGACGCTATCTCGATTCTCGGCCCTGCGACTGCGATCCGCTCCTTCCCACCGCTCGCAGCAACAGCATGGCCTCGGCCCTGAACAAGCGCCAGCAGGCGCGCAACGAGCGGACGCTGCAGGAGCTGATCAAGACGGTCCCGGGCAATGGAACCTGTGCCGACTGCGGTGCGCGCAATCCGGGTGAGTACATGTCTCCAGACCCGTCTGCCAATTGATAACCGAGCAACCGACTGACTGACTGACGATGCGCCTCAGGCTGGGCCAGCTGGAGTGTAAGTTCCTCTTACCGTCCTTTGCACAGCACAGCACGGCCCTCCACTTCAGGCCGGTCACCGCCTCTCCCGCTCCCCATCCTCGACTCGCTGCAGATTTTGTGCTGATATGGATCTAGTTGGGCATCTTCCTGTGCATGCGGTGCGCCGCCCTCCACCGCAAGCTGGGGACGCACATCTCCAAGGTCAAGTCGCTGAGTATGGACAAGTGGGACAATGCCCAAGTCGATGTAAGCTCGTCAGCGGGAACAGTGCGCATCGCAAGCATTAACAGCAGCAGAACATGAAGCGCATCGGCAACATCGAGTCCAACAAAAGCTATAACCCGCGGAACGTGAAGCCACAAATCCCCATAGACATAGACGAGGTAGACAGCGCTATGGAGCGGTTCATCCGGCAAAAGTATGAGCAGCGCATCTTCATGAACGATTCTCGGCCCGGCACAAGGCAGAACACGGGCAGCACAAGCTCGGTTGAAGATAGACCCCCGCCACTGCCCCCGAAGCCTACGAAAAGATTTGGTTTTGGTCTTCAGAAGTCCTCGACATTTCCGCGAAACGTCACGCCACCTGTGTCTCCCGGGCTAGGAGGATTTGGCCAGGATACTTCGCCGCCGAGAATAAATAAACCGTCGAGAGTGTTTGGGTCCAACATCAGCACGTCAGGGGATGGGATGGACTCGAAATTGGCAACGCTGCGGGACATGGGATTCCCAGACGACAAGCGCAATGCCACGGTTCTGAAGGGTGTGAACGGCAATCTGGACAGAGCTGTTGAGACGTTGATCAGGTTGGGGGAGCAAAATCCAGGCAAGTCGAGGGGAAATACACCCACGCCACCCGCAAAGCCTACGGTCAACGGCCTTTCGTTCGAAAAGCCTAGCACTACACCATCTACCACTGCTTCAACCAACCCCTTTGATGCGTTGGACGCCGTTCAACCGCTTTCAGTCCCGCAGCAACAACCCCCGCAACACCAGCCAGCCCCAATTCAACCCCCACCCTCGGCATTTGGTGCATATTCTTCTCAGGCGACATCGCCGTCCAATCCTTATAACCCGTTTATAGCCTCTGCCCAGCCGGTTCCATCCACCCAGCAAGGCTTTTCCCACCAGCAGCAACCCTTCCAAGACCACAACCCTTTCGGTCAACAGCAACAGGGATTAGAGCAGTCATTTCAAGCGCTTCAGCTCTCAAATCAACAACCACCACAACAGCAATTGTTTCCCAACCGAACTGGAGGATACAGCCAACAACCACCACAGTATTCTCAGACGAATCCGTTCCAGCATTCTTTTACACCACCACCTATGCCGCAATTACCCCAGCAATACAATTCTTTCTTTCAACAACCGCAACCGCAGTCGCAGTACCAACCCCTAACATCACCAACCGGCGCCAGTAATCCTTTTCTAAAACCAATCAAAAGTCAGATGCTTTCACCGGTGGGATCAAACGGAAATCCTTTCGACCAAGCACAGCAGCAACAACAGTTTCAACAGCAACAAGCATCGAATCCATTCATGTTACAAAACCAGACGCCTACTGCTTCAGCACCAAACCCCTGGCAAACTCAACAAACTGGCTACCCGCTGCAGCAAAGTGCATTCGACAAGAACAGAATTCTCTCATTATACAACTATCCCCAGCTTACGCCTCAACACCCAGAGCCAGCTCAGTCTGCCCCTGCCCCTGCCCCTGCCCCTGCCCCTGCAGTGGCTCCTGTTGCACCCGCACCTGGAACCATGAATCCTTTTGCTGCGACTCAGAATGCGGCACCAACCCAGCAGCAACCAGGCCCTCCATTTCCTACACCATCTACCCAAAACATAGGCACTCGTCATGTTAGTAACGAGAGTGTAGATTTTACGGGGTTGATGGGCGGTCGCCATTCTCCTGATGCCTTCTCAGGGTTGAGCGCGAGCTTTCGGCGGTAGATACGTGTTGTAATTGGATAGTCCACATTGTGCATAGCAGAATCTTCTGAAAACTTTATATCTGTTTAATTGGGTCATTGGAGCTTTGGGTTTGGATGTGGGTGGTCGCCGTTTTGCATGGGATTGGACATTTTTAGCCTTGTAAGATACTTCTGGATATAGGTTGGATAGTGCATTATAATGCAACCAAATTTCCTACTATTCAAAGCATGCTTTTACACCTAGTAAAAGCGAGAATGCGACGCCTTTTACAAGATTTCCGAACCGGAGGCGCGTTTCACAGCACGTGCATGTTAAGTGCCACAGTGGCTGAAACTGACTATGAGGAACAAACGTCATCGCCGCGAACGCGAACCTGGATTTCTTAACATTGTGACAGTGCGCGCCAATGCTTCATTAAATCTACAACCCAAAGCCCTAGTTAATATTTCTCCGTCAGAATCAACGCCCTAGCAGATATTATCTTGCATGTAAGAATACATCATGTCTGGTAGGTGTCCTATTAGTATCTCTCAGGACATCAGGCTGACCTTCCTAGGACCTAATATAGACTACTGTAAGCTCTTGAGGCCCAAATACACCAATGTAGATACTGAAATATGCATTCAGACAAGGTCCTAGAAGTAGATTCCAAAGCAACGCAACAGCAAATTCGCGATGCCTACAAGAAGTAAGTTTCTCTCAAGTTCCTCGCATCCCACTCTCTCACAGATCTCTAACTTTGTAGAAGGGCAGCGTTAAAACACCACCCCGACCGCGTTCCCGCCGACTCCCCTGAGCGTGACGCTCGCACGAAGCGCTTCCAGCAAATAAACGACGCCTATTACACCCTCTCAGACCCCACCCGTCGTCGCGACTACGACGCTGCGAGAAGCTACTCTTCCTTCACGGGCACGACCGCTACCCCAGAATCAGAATTTGAGGAGGAGATGCCCGGGCAGGTGCCAGGTGGCTTCCCCTGGTCCGCATTCGGCTTCGGTTCAGCGCCGGCTGGCGACACGGAAGAGAGCCACACGCGCTTCTCCAACGAGCAATTTGGCAATGTCTTTGAGGAAATGCTGAGGGAGGAAGGTATGGCAGAAGGCGACCGCGCGACGCCGACTGGGAAGTTTTGGAGCATTATTGGCGGGCTGAGTGGAGGGGCTATGGGATTCATTGTTGCGAATTTCCCGGGGATGGTCGCGGGCGCGGTTGCGGGGAATAGGTTGGGGGCGATTAGGGACGCGAAGGGGAAGAGCGTTTATCAAGTTTTCCAGGAACTGCCACAAGCGGATAAGGCGAGGTTGTTATCTGATCTTGCAGCCAAGGTATTCGCCCATGCTGTAGGCTCATGAGAAAAAGCTTTAGGTTTGAGCCTAGGGGAATTTGTGGATTTGGAAATGAATTAGTCGATGGTACTACGAAGCATGTTCCACGGGCAGGGAGTAATGGCTGGGTTTGATGGATTTTGTTATTGATATCCTTCCGTGATTTTGGATAATTGCTATTCTTTGGTTACGTAGCTATAGAGAGAAACGTATAGTTTATCCAAGCACCCATTCCGCACATTTGACATTGAGTGCTTAAACGCAGATAATAGAAATTTGCAAACATCTAAATATTACCCACTATTCCCAGACTCCTCCCAAGGCCCTTGGCACAACCGTCCGTATGCCATTCAGCCCAGTCAACCACTCATCCCTCGTACCCAATGCCCTCTCACAAACTCACAAACATCCCCTGACTGTCCTCCGCTGTCAAACCTCGCATCGAAGCACTG